>RCUC01166824.1:0-59609 GCA_003697995.1 Taxidea taxus jeffersonii
CCCCTCTCTTTTCCCATCTCTGCTACCACCATCCTAGACCAAACCACCATAAGCTCTCACCTAGACTAATGAAAAGCCTCCTAATTGTTACCACTAATTCCCCTCTTGCCTACTCAACTCTTCTGCATCATAACTAGAATATTTCCCAAGCACTAATTTAATCACACACTGTCTTAAAACCTTCCAGTGGCTTTCCATTACTCTAAGAATAAAAGTCCAAAATCTTCAACACCGTCTATGAGACACTGAACAGTCTGACTCTGTTTACCTTGTTTTCTCCCTACTCTCACACTCCAGCCCCTTCCACACCTTGGTGGTGCTTTATTTCTTCCCATCACAGGGAACCTACACAGGGGTTCTTCTGTTTTGAAACTCTGTCCACTTCTTTGCCGTTAACACCTTGCTTCCTTTCCTTTTCAGTTTAGTTATTTTCTCAGGAAAGGCTTTCCTGACTCCATACACTATCAAAATCTCCTGTCACGATGTCACATTACCTCATGCAAGACGTTCGCAATTTTGAGTTTATTTGTGATTGCTTCATATTGTACCATGCCTGCCTTCTTCAGCAATGAATCTCCAGCCTAGCACTGAACCTGGTACATCGCGGAAGTGCCTTGAATAAATGAATCCTTTTGTCCTTCACAAGATTTGTAACTCACAAATCTCCAAGTCTTTTCACAGACTCCAATACAAAGTCTAAACTCTTCTCGGCAATATTCAAGTATCTCCTTGATCTGGGCTTACCTTCCTTGGCCACACTACATTTCCTACCGCTACACAAATGCTCCATCTACATGGCTTTTGCTAGTTCCTTACACCAAACCAACACTTCTCCTCTAACTTTTGCTCAGTTCTCCAGAACTTGGAACACACACTTTCGAATCATTAAACAGTATCCTTCAAGGCTGATCTCTGTTCCCACTACCAGTGCAGAGCTTTTGTCCAAGTTGGGTTCTATGCAGTCCCGAACTGGTCTGTGGAAGTCTTCCTTTCCAGCCACCTCCACAGGACATATGCTCTATCCTCTTTCCTTTCTTTCCTCCTTAACAGCCACATACTAAGCACAGCATCTGCACGCTAGCAGGACTTAGTACACACATCTATCTGTGCAACCAGTCAGTCAGCCTGGCTCTCTGCTATCCTGGTGGTAATTTGAGGCTTAGGAGGATCAGGCATTTGTCACCTGAGAAGGGCATCCTTGGGATCCATATATCTGCTCAGGCTTTAAAAGATCCGGCTAGCAAGCTTACCCCCTTCTCCCAGCCGACCGACTGTCTTTACATCGTGGGCCGGGTCCTGAGTTTTGAAGGTCACAAAGCTGGAGATTGGGGCCACCCAAGAACCACGATACCCTCCGCTGCCCTCAACTTTACCCAGAGTGGAGCCTCCTCTGTGTGTGCCTAGTCCCCGGCTCAAGACGTCCCGGGCCAAGGCTAACTGCAACGACGTTCGCAGCATGGCCACTCTACGCGCGGCACCTTTGAGACTCGGACCTCACCTCCTCCCTACACCGTGCCTACCCCGCGGTCACTGCCCCGCGTCGCAGGCTGTTCAGACGAGCGCACCCATTGGCCAGCGGCCCTTTCGGGCCCCGCCCCTAAGCACTGTAGGCTGCAGTCTCCGAGAACCCCGCCCAGGCCCGCCCCCACCCGCCATTGGCGAGTAAGGTGTCTACGACAGTGCTGCGCGCCCTCGGGCGGAGGCGGAGAGGGAACGCGACGCCTCTGAGCGGAAGTGCGGCTGGGCCGGTTTCCGGGGCCGCTGGTGTGACGTGTCCCGCACTTGGCGCAGCAGGAAGCGGCGGCGATCACGGCCTGAGTTCCCGGTGCCGGCCCCGGCTCCTCTCCCGCTGCCGCCATGCTCGACTTCTTCACCATTTTCTCCAAGGGCGGGCTTGTGCTCTGGTGCTTCCAGGGAGTGAGCGACTCATGCACCGGGCCCGTTAATGCGTTGATTCGTTCTGTGCTGCTGCAGGTATCGCTCCCCGCGGGATCAGAACTCTGGGCTCGGCCCACTGACCGGGTCCATATACCCTTCAACTGATCTCACACCTCCCTCCCACCTCTCCGCCTATCCGACTGGCTACTCACTCGTGGCCAGTACTCCGCTTCTTTCTTCCGCCCCCCATCGGACCATCCCGCAACTTTGCGACGCCCCCCTCCCCCTCCGTTTCTGGGACTCTAGCCGAATTCCGGCGCTTCTTGAGATTTCCCATAGTTCCCTCCATTTACCGCCCCCGCCCCCCGCAGCTTGATTTTCTGTTTCGAAGGCTGGGTGTGATAATGGAGAAACGCCTTTTAAAAACTGTAAATAGTGTACAGCTGCTAGTAAATCTGATTGTATCATTAAGTCCTTTCTTGCCTTCCCACTAACCTCTTTTCCTCTTCCCCCAAACTTGGTACCTCCTTCTCTGCCTGATGGGATGCTAGAGAGCAAGGTCCCAACAGCCTCTTGTCCTGGGAACAGGTCTGACTTTGGGGGAAGTGTCTATTTTTTTCCCAAAGGTAATCTTACTTCTAGGGTCCAAGTCTGGGTTTTCTGGGTAGTCGGAGCTTGAGACATACCCCCGTCCCCTTTTTTTCCCCAGGAAAGGGGAGGTAACAACTCCTTCACCCATGAGGCACTCACATTGAAGTATAAACTGGACAACCAGTTTGAGCTGGTGTTTGTGGTAAGTCGGGTATTTAAGAGGGACAGTGTTTACATTTTCAGCATAATCCTTGAGAACCCTAATTAATTGCACCCAGCATATATGATGAAGTAATTGAGAAGACAGAGGGCGGAGGGGGAAAGGGAAGACGTTCCTGAGCCCAGTCAGAGAGCTTGGCTGCCCCTTAGGTCAGGGAAACCTGCCAGGCCACTGAGCCAGTCTCAGGAGGCCTGCGTTGAGTTGGTTTGTAAGCAGATCTGTTGGCTCTGTTTCTCTCCCTGAACAGGTTGGTTTTCAGAAGATCCTAACACTGACATATGTAGACAAATTGATAGATGATGTGCACCGGCTGTTTCGGGACAAATACCGTACAGAAATCCAGCAGCGAAGTGCTTTAAGTCTATTGAATGGCACTTTTGATTTCCAAAATGACTTCCTGCGGCTCCTTCGGTGAGAGGCCACCCCTCTGCAGAATTGATTTCCATGACCTGATGAGCTCCCTTCTTTCCTGAGGGTGGTTCAAGGATAGTAAACAGTATTGAAACACACTCTTGAATTTGCTGCCCAGTTCTAACTGACCTCTTGGTGTGAGGGTCCTTTTTCTGGACTTTGATTACTCTCTTCTCTCTAGTGAAGCAGAGGAGAGCAGTAAGATCCGTGCTCCCACTACCATGAAGAAATTTGAAGATTCTGAAAAGGCCAAGAAACCTGTGAGGTCCATGATTGAGACACGGGGTGAAAAGCCCAAGGAAAAAGCAAAGAACAGCAAAAAAAAGGGGGCCAAGAAGGAGAGTGAGTTTGAGCTCCTTGGACATACAGGGGCATGAAAAGTTAACATGGCAGTAAGGACTGAAGTTGTTCCCTGTCTTTCCTCTTGTTATTGCTTGTCTCCCTTGCTCAGTATCCATCACACTGTCATCCCCAGTCCTTGTCATCCCCAAGATGTTTGCTCCTAGTTTCCTCTTAATAATTTGGATAATAGTAATTTGGGTTTGGAAGACTATTTCCCATTGTTGGAATTTGGTCGTTTTTCTCCAGTGAGTTTTCTCCTAATAGGTTCTGATGGCCCTTTGGCTACCAGCAAAGCAGTTCCTGCCGAAAAGTCAGGTCTCACAGTGGGGCCTGAGAATGGGGTAGAACTTTCCAAAGAGGAGCTAATACGCAGGAAGCGAGAGGAGTTCATTCAAAAGCATGGGAGAGGTCTGGAGAAGTCCAGGTAAGCATTCTAAATTTCACCATAAATACTATTACCTAGCTATGTTGGGGGCAAGGGAGCTCGTCTCTGGCTCTTGGGTGGATGGTTCCTCTCCTACTTCACCGTAATCCTTTGTGCGTAACCCTTTACAGCAAGTCCATGAAATCTGATGCTCCAAAGGAGAAGGGCAAAAAAGCACCCCGTGTGTGGGCACTGGGTGGTTGTGCTAACAAGGAAATCCTGGATTATAGCACTCCCACCACCAACGGAGCCCCTGAGGATGCCCCACCTGAGGACATCAGCTTGGTAAGAGGCAATGGGCCAGTGTGGGTTACCATTAATAAGAAATTAGAGAGAAGATAGAGACTAGGAGGGCAGTACCTTTGGTTTCTATGAATGAAGGGGTGGGTCACATCTGGGATTTTCCAAATCAGAGATGGAGGAATGAGAACAGGGTAAATCCCGGGCTTCTTTGCCCTCAGCCCTCAGTGTTCCTGATGCCATCTTGTTCCTTTCCCTCTACCCTCCAGATTCGAGGGACTGGGCCTGGGGGGCAGCTTCAGGATCTGGACTGCAGCAGCTCAGATGATGAAGTGGCCGCTCAAAACACCACCAAACCCAGGTAGGGGAATTTCAGGAGGTGGGTGGTACGGGTGGCTCCAGAACACATGAGGCTTGACTCCTGCCTGCTGGCGTCATATGTGTCTGTAATCTGTGCCTACAGTGCTACCAAGGGAACTCTGGGTGGCATGTTTGGGATGCTGAAGGGCCTTGTGGGGTCTAAGAGCTTGAGTCGTGAAGACATGGAGTCTGTGCTGGATAAGATGCGTGATCATCTCATTGGTAAGTTCTGAGAACAGGGGGACTCACGGTTATGGGACAGGTAGGGGAGAGGAGAACCACCTTGAATTCTCATCTGTACCATAGGGCTGTTTACTGTTGACTTGGCACTCAACACACCTGTCCCTGTCTCTCTAGCTAAGAATGTGGCAGCAGACATTGCAGTCCAGCTCTGTGAATCCGTGGCCAACAAGTTGGAAGGGAAGGTGATGGGGACATTCAGCAGTAAGTATCTCTCTAAACCAGAAAGCGCTCAAGGCTTTGTGTGCACCAGCCAGTTTAGCGCGTTGATCTCCATTCATACTAGGTGTGTGGCTTGTGGCAAACTCCTTCCCCTCTAAATGTCTGTTGTGTAACTTAGACCTGAAGAGTTCTGAGAACTAAAGGAGTTAACACTGGTACAGTGCTTGGAACACTATCACATGTCGTGAAGATTCCTGGGACAAGAGCCTTGTATTCTCCAGATCCCAGTTCCCTAGGGTGCTGGGGGTTCCCGGGAGTGCATTCCTTGGGTTTCACAGACCCACCACCCCCTTTTAGCGGTGACGTCCACGGTAAAGCAAGCCCTCCAAGAGTCCCTGGTGCAGATTCTGCAGCCACAGCGTCGTGTAGACATGCTCCGGGATATTATGGATGCCCAGCGTCATCAGCGCCCTTATGTTGTTACCTTCTGTGGCGTTAATGGAGTGGGGAAGTCTACTAATCTTGCCAAGGTCAGTACAGCTCCCCACCCGTCTCGGACATCCTTTCTTCACACCCCATGTCTTAGTGACTCTGGTTCTAGGGCACTGATTTCTTTGCTGCTTTTGCCCAGATTTCCTTCTGGCTGTTAGAGAATGGCTTCAGTGTCCTCATTGCTGCCTGTGACACATTTCGTGCTGGGGCTGTGGAGCAGCTGCGCACACACACTCGGCGTCTGAGTGCCCTGCACCCCCCGGAAAACCACGGTGGCCGCACTATGGTGCAGTTGTTTGAAAAGGGCTACGGCAAGGACGCTGCGGGCATTGCCATGGAAGCAATTGCCTTTGGTATGGTACACAGGAGGGTGGGGGGCTGCTGTGGGCCCCTTTCCTCCTGGACTTCCCTTGTGATTTGCAGAGGGTCTGGGATCCCCTCCTACCAACTTACTGCTCAGCAGCAAGTCAGGGCCATATGGAGTAGCTGACTGGGCAAAACTAATCTCTTCCACCCAGGGAAGCCTCTATTTGCTCTCCTTTATCCTGTTGCCATATATTTCCTTGAATGTTTCTGATGACCAAGCACAGAATAGGTTTTTGCTCACACTACCTTATGACCAGATTTGGAGCCCAAGAAAGCAAACACCTAGGCTTTTAATATAGCCAGGTTACCACTTCTTGAGAGAAAGGTAGGATGACCAGGACAGCCTAGAAGTTTTGAGTTGACCACGTTTTTTCTCTCTAGCACGTAACCAAGGCTTTGATGTGGTGCTGGTGGACACAGCTGGCCGCATGCAGGACAACGCCCCTCTGATGACCGCCCTGGCTAAGCTCATTACTGTCAACACGCCTGACTTGGTGCTGTTTGTGGGGGAGGCCTTAGTAGGCAATGAGGCTGTGGACCAGCTGGTGAGAGCTAGGGCCTAGTCCTTCTCCCAGCCTCAGCTTTGGCCTGCTGGATGCTTCTTGTACTTACACCATGTTTCTCCCTTACAAGGTCAAGTTCAACAGAGCCTTGGCCGACCATTCTATGGCTCAAACACCTCGGCTCATTGATGGCATTGTCCTTACCAAATTTGATACCATTGATGACAAGGTAAATATGGATGGTACAGGACAGTGAGATGGGGAGGGGTGTCCTTCATGGGGAGCTGATGCTCTAAGGATATGTTGTTGCCTCCAAAGCTTCCTGTTACAGAGGGGATAGGAAGAAGTGGCCATGAGGTAATTGTGTGTCCCCTTTTTCCACTTCAGGTGGGAGCTGCTATTTCTATGACCTACATCACAAGCAAACCCATCGTCTTTGTAGGCACTGGCCAGACCTACTGTGACCTACGCAGTCTCAACGCCAAGGCTGTGGTGGCTGCCCTCATGAAGGCTTAATATGTCTCTTGCCCAAAACCAAATCACTGCTTCCCCCCAAAGCCCCTCTTCCTGTATCAAGAATGTGCTTTAGAGTCTGTGAGTGACTTCTCTTCAGTGTAGTACAGAAGCAGAGTGATGGGAGCCCTAGGGGCCGGCAGCTCCCCGCCCCACTCCCTGGCAGCCCAGCCTCCACCTGCAGGGAGGGCCTAATCATGTTATAGTCCACTGCGCATCGCTCCCTTCCCTGACAGCCCTCCCCTCCTACTCAGGCATTCCCTTCACTCTGCCTACACACTCAGTCTCATTACAGCTTTGAGCAACGGTTGGAAGGCCCAACACCGGAGCTTTGCTAATTCACACAGTCACAGGGATGTCTGAGCACAAGGAGCAGTCAAGAGACTTGTGGGGCCAGCTCTGGGTTCTCCCTTTGATACATAGCTTTTGGGTCCCTGGGGCCAGGATGATACCCACCACTGTGGCAGTGTATGGCCTGTTCTTAATTGCTGCTAATTCTGATGATGACCCCATCCCCACTGTTTCCTCAAGGCATCAGCTAGGCCAGAGTGATTTGTTACAAATGAACGAAAGGAGTTCCTGCTTCCCTCAAAAATAAAGGGAGCTGAGCTGCAGTGTTGCATTGGGCTTCTCAGCCTTCCAACTCTTCCCTGCTCCCAGAATCCAGATGTAAGCTTTGCATGTTCCCCTTCCTGGGAGAGAACCAACTGTCAGAAGGGTATACAAGTTGCCCCTCTCCCCCACCCCACTCTTCACCTGAGCGGATCCTGGCTTTTCCTCCTCATCCTCTCTACAGTGCCTGGTAGACAAGTGCTACATTGAAGAATACAAACCTCTTGTTAAGACTTGTCCTGTAGCTTGGTATTACAGATGTGCTATTAGTGCAATAAGGTGAAGGCTGTCTGCCCAGAGAAATACATAATTTATATAAGAAAATAAATTTCATAAGTAAATTGCCTTTTATGTCTCGGAGTTATTTTATACAGGATTCAAAACTAAGATCCCACATCACACTAACTGTGCTTCTAGGCCTTAAGGTAAGAAGGGAAACAGTAGGAATTGATAACAAATGGTTGTCCAGAGAATGAGATCACCCACTTCAGTGTGAAAGAACACAACTTTTAAGTTACAAAAAGTAGGCTCATTTAGTGCCTTTGCAGGTTTTCTAAAGGGACTCTAAAAGTAGAGCCAGGGCCCTGGGAAGTAAATGAACAAGCTTTTAATACAGCTCAGTTATGTAAAATACTGTACACTGTAAAAGGTCTAGAAAACTAGAGCTTCAAGTCATGTTTTAAAAAAGCCATTAAGCTTAATTGAAAAACCAGGTATAGAGTACAAAACTGCAACAAGGGCCACGGTGACCCCACGGCGTCTAGCTCTCAAGTCCTTCATGCAGGGCTGGAGCCACAGTCAGTGGAGGTGTCCCACTGATCTGCTGTGTGGACACAGGCATGTCCAGCGCAGGGGTGGGGGAGGCTGCACTGGGCCCCATTGTCACTTGGGGATTTGTGAACTGGAAGAGGCCGCAGAAGATCAAGAACCAGTGGGCATGAAGGACTGAGCTGGAACACCCTCCCCCCCACCCCCAACTCTACCCCCAACCTTCAACCTCTGAGTTTTGGTACTTCCATGGAGCTGTGCTGGGTTCTTATAAGTTTACTTGTTAAATACTCTCCACAGTCGAGCCTGACACCTTGGTCTAATGCTGATGATCTCTCCAGCCACCTCTCATGTTCTACAGTCTGTGGAGAGAAAGAGAAGAGAATAAAATGAAGTCTCACAGAACATACAGTATATGTCCAAAGCTGCAGATACTAGGTCAAACTTAACCGTTCAAGAGACAAAACATCACAGATACTAGGAATCTTGTGATAGACTCAACAGGAAAATATAGAATCCTTAACAGGTAGAGGAGTCCTTGTTCTCCAAGCTACTAAACAAATCCTAGAAAAAACATTTTCTGCCAACGAAACTGACAAAGAGAATAGGAAAATAGGATACCTCTTATTTCACTGTGTGCCGCCGAGGAGCCATTCAGCTGACCTTCTCTCACCATCCCTGCTGAACGAGATGCACATCAGTATCAGATATTAGACCGGGAAGTCAAAACTCTTAATATAAAGAAAACCAACCAACCGAAAGGAAATGAAATAACATGGTTGAAGAAGGATGGCATTATTCAATAATGAGGACATCACAGACGAGGATAAGGAGGTGGGGAAGATGAAATGGGTTAGTCTTCAGATAAGAGGGAAGCAGTAAGGTCTGTGAGTGCACTAACAGTGCAAATAAAGCACTGAGTAGGCAAAAGTGTGTCTGCTGTCCCTAACTCATTTAGAAGGCCAAATTTAGGTAAAAATCTAGGGATGGAGACAGGGAACAGCATGCAAGTGAGCAAATTCAACCAAGGAGAAGAGTGAAAAGTAGCAGATGCTCTCACAACACAAAATCAGCTCAATCTGTGCTGCCCAATATGGCCACATGTGGCTAAATAGTTTTACATTAAAAACTTTGTTCCTCAGTCACACTAACCACATTTCAATGCCCAAGAGCCACATTTGGTTATGGTACTGGACAGAGAAGATAATATTTCTATCACTGCAGAAAATTCTATTGGACAGCCCTGGGATAGAGAATAGCATAGGAAAAAGTTTAAAACTAAACACGTGGAAGAAAACAGTCACCAGAAATATGAGCAATTAGAGTATAAATGAATAAAAGACAGCACAGTACTCATACAAATTGGTATTGGTATTCCCCCTCTCGGAAAGAACTTTAGCGATAGCTATCAACCACTAAAATATTCATGCCCTTTGACCTAGTAATTATACTGATAACCCATCTGAATAAAATTACTGGCAAAAGGAAAAACTGTAGGGATGAAGATGTAATTCATTGCCAACAGTACTTACAATAGAAAAAACTAGAAAAAAAATTAGAAATTGCCTAACAGGGGAAAAACTGGGTAAGCTAACATCCACATGGGATTTTTTTTTTTAAAGTGATAGTGCTATAATACTTTTTTTTAAAAAAGATTTTATTTATTTATTTGACAGACAGAAATCACAAGTAGGCAGAGAGGCAGGCAGAGAGAGAGAGAGAGGAGGAAGCAAGCTCCCCGCCTAGCAGAGAGCCCAATGTGGGGCTCGATCCCAGGACATGAGAGAGAGAGGAGGAAGCAGGCTCCCCGCCTAGCAGAGAGTCCCATGTGGGGCTCGATCCCAGGACCCTGGGATTATGACCTGAGCCAAAGGCAGAGGCTTTAACCCACTAAGCCACCCAGGTGACCCGTCATCCACATTGGATTATAATACAGTCATTAACACTAGTGGTTATCAAATCAGCTTTGCAGAAAAATATAGGAGACTGTATCACTGAATAAAAACAATAACATAACTATGTACACTTTGGTTCACAATTATGAAAAAACGCACAGGAAAAATTGTTGATTGGAAATATGCCAAAATAACTGCTTGTATTACAATAATGAATTATAAAATTTTTTCCTTTTCCCATTACTTGGGAAATAAATATACTACTGAAATAAATATACTAGAACCTACAGAATCTTAAGCAAGTATACAGCAAGTATGTCAGGAGCCTAGCAAATGTTCAGTGTTAAACAACAGCAAAAGACCTCTTACCACTTACTAGTATGTATCCACAGAGACTCAAATCATAATCAAGGATGGAGGATAAGCTTGACCTGTTTCTAAATGTTTTTAACCTAAAACTGCTCTGCTAGATTTCAAATCACAAACTCAGCTGACCACTCTACTAAAGCCCCCTGGTCATACTGAAAATCCTTCATTTTTAAAAGTTCAGAATATTCAATTGAAAGATAGAGGACTTTGGGAAAAACCACTCTGGGAGGAAGACTAGGCAGCTAATAAAAGAATCTGTGACATTCTGTAATACTTTTTTCTTTTTTTAAAGATTCTATTTATTTGAGAGAGAGAGAGAGATCGAGCAGGAGCAGGGGAGTGGCAGGCAGAGGGAGATGTGGAAGCAGCATGCTCCCCACTGAGCAGGGAGCCTGATGCGGGAGCTGGACCCCAGGACCCTGGGGTCATGATCTGAGCCAAAGGCAGACACATTTAGGTGCCCCTCTATAATACTTCTGATAATTTTTGTCGAGAAAGGATTTCGTTTAACAAGAACAGCTGTGCAGGGGGGTTTTACTATTTTTTTTTTAATATTTTTATTTATTTATTTGACAGAGAGAGATTACAAGTAGGCAGAGAGGCAGGCAGAGAGAGAGAGAGAGAGGGAAGCAGGCTCCCTGCTGAGCAGAGATCCCGATGCGGGACTCGATCCCAGGACCCTGAGATCATGACCCGAGCCGAAGGCAGCGGCTTAACCCACTGAGCCATCCAGGCGCCCCTTTACTATTGTGTTTTAATTTTAGCATCTTTCCTGGGCAGAAGATCTCAGAATGCAGATCAAAAGAAATATGTAGAGCTTGGTAGGTACCTCTTGTTTAATGACAATAGAATATGCACAATGGAAAAGCCTACTCAAAGTCCTAAGTGTGGGCCAGCAGCAGAAGAATCTGAAACACTGCAGGCCAGCAGAAAATGCATCCCTAAGAAGAGCAAATTATTTTCACAAAAGAGACAAACCCAAAGGTTTGTCTTTTGAAAGTGTTTTCTAAAAACCATAAAAATCCTAGAGAAGAACATAGGCAGTAACCTTTTTGACATCAGCTATAACAATTTTTTTCTAGATAGCTCTTCTGAGGCAAGGAAAACAAAAGCAAAAATAAGATACTGGGACTACATCAAAATAAAAGGCTTCTGCATGGGGCGCCTTGGGTGGCTCAGTTGGTTAAGCAGCTGCCTTCAGCTCAGGTCATGATCCAAGGGTCCTGGTATCAAACCCCTCATTGCACTCCCTGCTCAGTGGGGTGTCTGCTTCTCCTTCCACCTGCCGCTCCTCCTGTTTGTGCTCTCTGTCAAATAAATAAAATCTAAAAAAAAAAAAAAAAAAAAGGCTTCTGCACAGCGAAAGAACCAACCAGCAAAACTGAAAGGCAACCTACTGAATGGGAGAAGATATTTGCAAATGACATACCTGATAAAGGGTTAGTATCCAAATGTATACAAAGAACTTATCAAACTCACTACCCAAAAAACAAAGAGTCTAGTTAAAAAATGGGCAGAAGACATGACCAGATATTTCTCCAAAGACAGACATACGGATGGCCAACAGATACACAAAAAGATGTTCTTCATCACTTGCCATCAGGGAAATGCAAATCACAACTACAGTATCACCTCACACCTGTCAGAATGGTTAAAATCAACAACATAAGAAACAACAGTTGTTAGTGAAGATGTGGAGAAAAAGGCACCCTCATGCACTGTTGCTAGGAATGCAAACTGGTGCAGCCACTCTGCAGAACAGTACGGAGATTCCTCAAAAAGTTAAAAACAGAACTACCTTATGATCCAGCAATCAGACTACTGGGCATTTACCCGAAGAATACAAGAACACTAATTCAAAGGGACACATGCACTCCTATACTTAGAACAGCATTATTTACAACAGCCAAGATATGGAAGCAGCCCATTTGAAAAGAATGAAATCTTGCCACTTGCAATGACGTGGATGGAGTTAGAGAGTAAAATGCTAATAAGCAAGATAAGTCAGAGAAGGACAAACTCCGTTATGATTTCACTCATATGTGTAATTTAAGAAACAAAACAAATGAGCAAAGGGGGGAAAAGAGACAAATCAAGAAACAGATCTTAACTATAGAGAACCAACTGATGGTTATCAGAGGGGACATGGGTGAGGGGATGCGTGAAACAGGTGATGGGGATTAAGGAGGGCATATGTGTTGAGCACTGGGTGATGGATAAAAGTGCTGAACTGCTACATTGTACATCTGAAACGAATTTAACACTGTATGTTAACTAACTGGAATTAAAAACAGGAAAAAGGGGTTTTCTGAAGTCTTCTGGAGGAAGGGCTGACACAGTTTTTAGTGTTCATTTGTGGTGATGCCTTTTGCAAATCTGGTTCCATTCTGATGGATAGCCACTGGTAATAAGGGCTCTGGAATTTCTCATTACAGGAGAAGTCCACTTAAAAAATCTGATTCAGAAAAGAAATCAAGGAATAATACTAGGTTTAGGAAAAGTTCTCTCTATATTAAATTACTGTACTTTATTAGATCCCCTAAGATACATTCGGATCGACAATGCAAATACATATTAACATAGAACTTTTCAAGAATATATACTACATACAATAGCAAAGTTTTAAAAAGCATTCTTCAATTTAGTGGGTACCAAAAAGTTTTGCCTTTTTTAGGATAATTGGGAACTTGCCTGGGGCCATTAATAAACTGAACTTCTATATCCATTTCGCTTTGTTATAACCTGGAGGTAAAATGACAAATGAGTGGTACCCCTAGACTCTATCTTAAATACCATAATAGTGTTCAAATAGTTTTTTTTTTTTAAGATTTTATTTATTTATTTGAGAGAGAGAGAGAGAGAAAGCATGAGAGGAGAGAGGACATCGGGAGAAGCAGACTCCCTGCCGAGCAGGGAGTGTGATGTGGGACTCCATCCTAGGACTCCAGGATCATGACCTGAGCCAAAGGCAGTCGCTTAACCAACTGAGCCCCTCAACTGAGGCGCCCCTCAAATGGTATTTTTTTAAAAACTTTGTTCTATTTGTAAAGATTATGCATAATTACTGCCAGAAATGCTAGCACAGAAACAAAATACTAAGAAAAACAAAACTTACATCTTACCACAGAAAGACAACCAGTTAATTCAGTAAACATCATTCCAGATATTTCCCCATGCATACAGAAACAAAAACAGAATACATCTACAATTCTGTGTGAATGGGGATGGACCGTGGTGGCATTTTACAACCTGGTGTTCTTTACTCATATATTATGTCTCTAATGTCTTTTTAGGCAACAAAATTTTCCCTCTTATGGCTCCACTGTGTTCCTTCAATTACATAAATGCTAATGTATTTAATAAAATCTATTAACTGGAGTATTTCAGGTTGCTTTCAATTTTTTTTGCCATTAATTGTATTTCTACACCTGTATCTCTAAGCAATTGTGTAGTATAATTGTGCAATTGTCCAATTATCACCTTAGGAGAATTTTTTTTTTATTTTCTTTTTTTTTTAAAAGAATAGATTGAGTTTCTTTTTTTTTTTTTTTAAGATTTTATTTATTTATTTGACAGACAGGGATCACAAGTAGTCAGAGAAGCAGGCGGAGAGAGAGAGGAGAAAGAAGACTCCCCGCTGAGCAGAGAGCCTGATGCGGGGCTCGATCCCAGGACCCTGGGATCATGACCTGAGCTGAAGGCAGAGCTTCAACCCACTGAGCCACCCAGGCGCCCCTTAATTTTCTTTTTTAAAAGATTTTTTATTTATTTGTTTGACAGATAGGGATCACAAGTAGGCAGAGAGACAGGCAGAGAGAGAGAGAGAGAGAGAGAGGAGGAAGCAGGCTCCCTGCCCAGCAGAGAGCCCGATGTGGGGGATCATGACCCAAGCTGAAGGCAGAGGCTTTAACCCACTGAGCCAACCAGGCGCCCCTCCTTAGGAGAAATTTCTTTTCTTTCTTTCTTTTTTTTTTTTTAAAGATTTTATTTGTTTATTTGACAGAGAGAGATCACAAATAGGCAGAGAGGCAGGCACAGAGAGAGGGGGAGGCAGGCTCCCTGCCGAGCAGAGAGCCCGATGTGGGGCTCTATCCCAGGACAATGGGATCATGACCTGAGCCAAAGGCAGAGGCTTTAGCCCACTAAGCCACCCAGGTGCCCCTAGGAGAAATTTTTAAGATAAATTTGTAGCAAGTGGGATTTCTGGATCAAAGGTTTTAAAATTTTGAACATATTCCAAATTTCCCCTTCAGAAGAGCTGTACTAACTTTACCTTCCCACCAACACTACATGAATATACTTCTTTCCTCACAGCTTTAGCCAAAACTGAGTAATGTCATTCTTTTCAGTTTTGAAATCTGTATTTTAATTGCATTTCACTGAGAACTAGTGAGGTTGAGTATTTTTTCATTCTTCCTACTTTTATAATAAACAGCTGGAATATGCCTGTGTCTACTTTCTTACTATCCAATGGCATTTTAGTCTAACTTGAAGACTGATCATGATCTCCTTTCCTAATACAGGTGGGATTATGTTTCTTACGTTGGTAATGATTTTACTCATCACAGATACATAAAAGGTCAAAGAGCTATTGCTCTCAGTGTCAAAATTCATCTTACCTGATCTACCCCTTGTGGATATCTCACATGTCAGTCGTTTGAAATATTCTGGGAGATCAGCATATTCATTTCCATAGGAGATGACCTTAATTCCTTTGTCCAGCATGTTTTCTCGAAGCTTCTTGAACTCATCCACATCTCCTCTTCGAACCAGCATGAAATGTTCTAAGTCAGATTTATGCTTCACAGCTTCCAGAAAAAGGGCTTGGAAAGTGGTGTCATCCACAGTCCAGCCACAGCCCAGGAAAAGGAATGACTTGTTTTCATAGAGTTTCTGAATCTCTCTCTTGCAGGAAAAGAAACAACATGTTAATGATACTGTGAAGACACATGTAAGGCATGTCTGAAACAAAAAGGTCAACAGATCATAACTACAACGTTTAACAGACTGTGATGGCCAATTAACCAAAATTTAAGAGGGTATATTCATCCCACAAAGGAATCTGATCTTATTGTTTATTCCTAGACCTTGAGGACTGGTCTACAATTTTATCTTTACCTAACATTCTATTGCTCTCTATTTGGCTTTCACCGAGTAGGCAGTGGGCTACTTGCTATACAGCTTATCTGTCAGATCTGTGTGTCCAGAGGCCATAAGGCACTGAGAAGTTTTCAATGTATCTTACTCTTTCCATTTTTTTCCCTTTTTTTTAGATTTTATTTATTTATTTGACAGACAGAGATCATGAGTAGGGAGAGAAGCAGGCCGGGGTGGGAGGGAAGCAGGCTCCTTGTTGAGCAGAGAGCCCGATGTGGGGCTTGATCCCCGGACCCTGAGATCATGACCTGAGCCAAAGGCAGAGAGGCTTAACCCACTGAGCCACCCAGGCGCCCCCTCTTTCCATTTTCTAGATCATATTTTCCTTTTTTTTTTTTTAAAGATTTTTATTTATTTATTGAGAGAGAGAGAGATCACAAGTAGGCAGAGAGACAGACGTTGGGGGGGGGTGTGGAGGAAGCAGGCTCCCTGCTGAGCAGAGAGCCCGATGTGGGACTCGATCCCAAGACCCTGGGATCATGACCTGAGCCGAAGGCAGAGGCTTAACCCACTGAGCCACTCAGGCACCCCGATATTTTCCTTTTTTTGCTTTATAAACTGAACCATGGGATCACCAGAGAAGATAATTCCATTACCAGATTTGCTAAACAAACAAAACAAAACAAAGACACTTAGCACTTACCAAAAACGTTAATATGTATGTGTGCATATATATGCAGATGTATAATATACAAACATCAGAGATGATTCTGCTCTAGGGATCACTCAATGTCAAAGATGGATGCAATTAAAACACATGTCAGGTAAAGTATAGGCGAAAAAAAGTCCCTTATGCTTTAGAAAGTATTACATTTCCCTGGTTTTTCTTTTGCTACAACATATAAAAAGACATTATCATTCTAAGTGACCTACTCCTGAAAACAGCCAGTATACACCATTCTCAGAGTTGAGGGCCAGTGAATTTTCCTCAGATAACCCTGGCCAGAGAGTGCTTTACACGTTATGTGTGAACAAGTCTAAGACTTGTATCTCAAAAAACCAACAAGCTTTTTCACAGAGTTTTATCATCCTACTAAGAATTTCTTTGCACTGAGCAGTAAGTGTGATAATTCAATATAAGCCTATCACCATTCACACACAGTCTCTTTAGAATGTATGTTCTAGGAGTGACTGGTCGGTAAAAAGGTACATATATTATTACTGGCACAGAGTGGTTTTATACTGTAATAAACCAAACGGTGAGGAAGGATAATAATGTAATCTTTGTAGGCAGGGAGGATGCTGGTGACAGAATGCCATCTGCTGGCTGTCAATCAAGAACAAAGTAAAAACCTCTGGCTGGACACCTGAAGAGACATTCTGCATTTCCTAAACTAGCACATGCACAACCACATGCTAAGAAGCACAGAAAGAAAGCTTCACCTTTCAGTTTTAACTCATGGGGAACATGTTATTCTGTGAAGACTGAGCGTGTGTTCAGAGGTTTCCCAGGAAGGCTTTTTTGCCACTAGCAAGGGCAGCGCCACTTACCATAACTTCAGTGTTCCTGAGCACATTCTGGTACCCAGCTGGATGGAGGACAATGCCACTAGGATTGGTGTAGACCCCATGGATGTGTAAGACACTGAGCTTCCGCTTCTCCTGAGCCCACTCTAGAACCTGTATAACATAAATATAGCTCAACCAAGTTGGCAGGGCTGAGCATTTGCTTAAAGGTCCCCATGGACAGGAGGCTGCTTTGACGGACTAGGCTGCTGGCATGACACTTCATGATACCATAGGGCAAGCATGTAAGACTTAGTGTGGCTTCAGTTTCCATTCTGCTAGGGCTGATGGAAGCATGCCTGGTGATTTCACTTTGAAAGTAACCATCAAAAACTAAAGTTAAGTGTCATCATTTGCAGAAATGCTAGGGCTTGTACCACTGGTGATACACACGACAGCTTGGGAAGACTGTTTCAGTAAAGACCCCCAAGGTATCATGCGTCTATATCCAGGCCCTGTGCAGTCCCTTTTCACATTTACTCCAGGCTTGGCCACTGGCTTGCTTCAGCCAACAGGGCCTTAGCAAACAGGATGCAAGCAGCAGCTTGAAAAATGTTGGCACAAATCTCATGTCTCTTTTGCGGCTTCTGGACGCCAGCACCATCACGTAAGAAGCCTCAGCTAGCCTCCTAGAGATACGTGGCCCAGCCAAATGCCTGCACCGGCAGACATGGGAGCAGGACCATCTGACAGCACCCCGCCTGCGCCAAGCCGCCTCATGACTGTAGCCACGTGGGTAACCAGCAAAACCTGCACGACTGCCCCGCTTCTAAGCCCAGCTCAAATGCTCATTCATGATATCAGGTGCAAATAAAATGTCTGAAGCCCCAAAGTTTCTGGGTGTTTTTTTTGTGCAGTGGATAAGTAACTTTGTCCCCTGAGTTACCTAAAAGGCTACCAGTAAAACACAATCACTTAGATGACAATGGTAACGAGAGCCACCTGGATGTCACCGTTCCATTTCCTCAAGGACTTGAGAAAGAATAATTTCATTCTCATACCATTCTAGAGAAATCTGGTTTGGGTTAGTGAAGAGGCACAGAGATGCTGAACATTGAGTATCACCAGGTTGCATTCTGACCACCAGTCGAGGGTGTTAATGCAATTGATTTCAATACCGCCCTCTTGTGGACTAAAACCACAAAGCTAACCTTCCAGGATGAAAATGCAAGAGAAAAGAGCCAAGTCTGAGAGAAACCCCTTATTTTGAAAAGGCCCTTATGCTTCTGTTGCTGGTCATAATCCCAGGAGATTATATCAGGAACATCACAGAAGCGGTTTCTTGCCATTAATTTTGGAATTTCGTTCAATTACCTACGAATTCAAAAAGTATTTGCTGCGCACCTGCTACGTGCCAAGTACTATCTTACACGTCAGGGTAAGGGCTGACACAGTATCTGCGCAAATGGAGGTGCTGTTTCCACAGGCCATTTCTTTACATTTGATTTCTTTTTTTAAAAAAAGATTTATTTATTTATTTATTTATCTGACAGAGAAAGAGGTCACAAGCAGGCAGAGAGAGGGAGAAACAGGCTCCCTGCTGAGCAGAGAGCCTGATGTGGGCCTCAACCCCAGGACCCGGAGATCACGACCTGAGCTGAAGGCAGAGGCGTAACTCACTGAGCCACCCAGGCACCCATACATTTGATTTCTTTTTAAAATCTGACCGCAAGCTCAGCCAAATCACAAGAATGGCATTGTAGCTGCTGCTCTGGCTGAGACACTACTGTGACAATAAATGTCAGCGGGTGAATCAGTTTTCTATCCAAACTCTATTTATCTGGGCTCTAAGTCAGACACAAAGGCAGGTTCCTTGGAAAACAAAGTGGAGAAGGAAAACTGCAAAATACAAAGCAGGACAAATGAGACTTGGTAGCATTTTATAAGCTGTTTTTTCTTTCTTCCTTCTTCGATCATCATCTCTGATTATGGTAATGGAAATATTTTCCTTTTCATGGCTTCACTGTACTTCACCAATTAAATAAATGTTAGTCTATCTACAGAATCTCCTACTGGTGTGGAAGTTCAAATTACAAACTCAAGTGACCATTCTAATAAAAAAGCCTTATCCTGTTAGTTGACATAGATCAACATCTATAATTCAGTATTATGGTAAGTGGCTTAACTATAGCATGGGATGTATTAAAAACAAAACAAAACAAAACAAAACAAAACAAAACAAAACACATCACAATTCTCCTGAGGTTTCCACTGAACATTAACTTCAGCCCAGCTATCACTTGGCTTGAAAGTTGCTCTTCAGACATCAAAAAGTAGTTTTCATACATTTTTCATAGAAGCCATGAAGAATATATCCTAAGGAAGAACTCTAAATCAGTATTGTGCTCATCTGATGTTAGCAGATGTTAAAAAGATCTTACAGTTTAAATGACTTCCTATAACCTTGCTTTGAAATTGCGTGAAATTGTCAAAACTCACACACCTGAATACTTTTCAGAGCTGCGCGTTTTACTGTTTTGATTTTATCTCAAAAACCAAAAAATAAAAATCCAACTAGGGCCAAGAATCTTCCTTTCTACCTAAACATAAATACCAGCAGTATATAATATACCAACTAGAAAATAGTTTTTCTGATGAAGATACAATCCACTAGCCTGAAGAAGAGACCAATCCTTTACTTGTTACCTTTTTCTCATCAGTAAGGTCAAGGGATTCAAGTTGTTTCCCCTGATCTGCTGCATACAGTTCCAGGAGATTATCAAAATTTGTAGTTAAAACCAGGGCTCCATTTTCCATCAGGTGAAGAACTGACTGAAGAAGCTGTTTTCCAGAATCTTCCATCTTTGACTCCAAATCATCAAATACTTCATATAAACAGTCCTTGAAAAATGTGGATCGAACATTACTAGTTCGCTGGGGAGGAATTAGAAAGAGAAAAATTAATTCCACGTGTTTTGTCGGTCATTTGTTTTAATTACAATTATATAGCAAATTTTTGAAGAATACTGTGTACTTAAAATAAGGATAAAATATTGTCTACCTCAGAAAGTTATACTAAGAAAAAGAGGAGACATGCCATGTGCTTAAATTAGCACAATGCCTAGCACATAGTAAGTGATCAGTACTATTACATCATATGCAAATAAGCATAAATTCTCTAAACAAGCATTTTTATAGATTGAAGAAAATGGGCATGGTCAAGATGTTTATGGACTTAGGAAAAATGGCTCATCTTATCCCTGCCTTTATTTTTAAGATAAATAAAATCTTAAAAAAAAAAAACAACCAAACATTAATCAGTTTTTTTTTTAATTTAAAGATTTTATTTATTTATTTGACAGATAGAGATCACAAGTAGACAGAGAGGCAGGCAGAGAGAGAGGAGGAAGCAGGCTCCCCGTCGAGCAGAGAGCCCGATGTGGAGCTCGATCCCAGGACCCTGAGATCATGACCTGAGATGAAAGCAGAGGCTTTAACCCACTGAGCCACCCAGGCGCCCAACATTAATCAGTCCTAAGAAGACTTCCTTCTTTGTTTTTTTAAAAATTTATTTATATTTTTTAAGATTTTTAAAAAAAACTTACTCATTAGAGAGAGAAAAAACACACACACATGAGCAGGAGGAGGGTTAGAGAGAGAAGGTGAAGCAGACTCCCTGCCGAGCAGGGAACCCAATGCAGGAGCTTGATCCCAGGACCCCGATATCATGACCTGTGCTTACCGAAGAGGATTAACCAACTGAGCCACCCAGGTGCCCTTCCTCCTCCTTTACATACGGTTTACCTGAATAAGGGCTTTCCCAGTTTCATTCTGAGTATATGTAAATATTTCGATGACTAATGAGGCAACAGAATACAAACCTCAGGTAGGAAGGTAGCTTTATAACTTAAAAGACGAAGTGAGCCCAGGGACACAGGAATTTCAAATGGAACGTAACTACGTAATGTGCTATAACTAATGTCCAATCCTTTTCTTGTTCCTGCAAATATCAGGCCGTTAGATAGTATCAGAGCAAGAATCAGTTCATAAAGGCCCAATATTTCCCAAACTCCAAGTAACTGTACTCAGCTGCCATAACATAGGTGTTTGATCTCCTTTTGTTTTTCCTCAAATTAGTCCCCCTACCTTCCTGATTTTGTGTCTCCTAATAGCTTAATGCTCAGAGAAAGATCTGTTTCCATGGAACCACGTAAGCAGATTCATAAAATACACTTCCATTTGCAAATTCTTTTCCTAATTTTTCAAAGAACTTTATAAAATTATCCAGTCTTTAAATTATACCTACCAACTAAAAGAAATGGTAAATACTAGAAAACTAGAGCACTAGAGGTGAAACGGTACCTCTGTTTGGTGGTGGCACACCCTGAAGTTTATCTCGTCTGTCAATCACTAGTCCATGAAACATCTACCATTAGACAGGATTCTCATGATACGCTGTTGTCAGTGGGCTCAGAGTCTCTTCTGGTGCTAGACAGATGGTATAGCCCATATTTATGTGGCTAAGAATATGGGGCATGCTTTTCAACTGCGACTTGAACAATCCGATCAGAAACAGTGTATTTCACCACATACATGAACTATATAAAAAATATGATTCCCCTTTAGTATCTACCAAAATCACAACCCATTTACCTTACAGTCTTGCAATCCCATCTCTGGGAATATATCCCACAGATATACTACAAACAAATGAAATGACATACACAAGGTTATCACTGCTCTGTTATCTGTAATAATAAAGGACTGGAAACAAGCCATGCAATCTGTGTGTAGGAAACTGAGATGGCCAAGAACCCATAAAGGAGGCCAGTATGGAAAGATCTCCAGGACATACTACTAAGTAAAATAAACAAGGTACCGAACAGTACATTTAGAGTGCTACCTTTTGACATGGGGGATGGAAGAGGTAGTGAGATAGAATAAATCTAGTCCTATTTGCTTTTTTTGCGAAAAAGGAACACTGAAAGGATACTCAAAAAGTTATTAAGAGTAGTGACCTATCAGGGAGGGGTGAGTTTGGGAAGAGGAGGTAGACAAAGAAAAGACATGGTCAGAATGAGATGTTGCAATGTACGTAAACCTTTTTAGATCATTTTGATTTCTGCAAGGTGCATATATAATATCTATTCAAAAAAGCAAAACTAAGCTTAAAATTAAATAAAAACTATGGTGATTTTAAGAACTTCCCTGTTGTGTTTTATATCTTGATTTTGTACTCTGATTCATACACAGTTAATACAACCCCATATTCCAGCGCCAGTTTAATCATTACACACACAGATAAAAATACCTGCGTATACAGGCAGGTAATTATGGGTGTGGACTATTTTCTTGCTTGTAAGGAAAGAAATACAAAAGGTTAAAGCCTGGGAATAAATGTTCTAAGTCACTTATTTGAGCTAACTCTTAGTTCTATTTCTTTAAGTTCCTACATCTTATGTACAGACACGGAGAGGAAGGAAAGAGGCTTTCTGTAGCTGTGCTGATTCCTCAGACTTATTTCTTTTTATTATTTATTTCCTCAGACTTAAAACGAACATTTCTTTCTCTTGAAGTATGTGACCCTAGAACTAAATTTCCCACCAGTAGCCTAAGCAAAGACAAAGGAATGAAAACAAACAAGGAAGTTCCATAGTCAAAAGGAAATGCCAAACTCCCACACAATTTTATGGACGTTTTCTTATTCACTTAAAACAGTGAAATGAAACCAATGGTACTTGAGTTCCTTCTATCCTTAACTCCCATTTTTCTAATCCCAGATACAGTGAAAACAAAATCCTGACTCTTTCTCACCAAGGTTACTGACATTCATAGTGTACTTACTATGTGCCAAACACTTCATATACATTGTCTAACTTATTCTTCATGAGTTAAGTAGTATTAGCCCAGTTTTACAGATGCAAAAATAGATTCTGAGAAGTGAATTTTCCCAAAGTCCCTCTGCATTTAAATGGCAGAGTCTGATTCTGAAACCCAAGTTCTCTGTACTGAATGCACAATATCACCTCCCTAGTGTAAGACACTGGCTCAGTAGATGGGCCTATTAAATTAACCTGCTTTATTACTGCTGTTAGATTCTTTAAAAAAAAAAAAAAAAAAAAAAAAGACAATTTCATGGGCACCTGGGTGGCTCAGTCAGTTGAGCGGCTGCCTCTGGTTCAGGTCATGATCCCAGGGTCCTGGGATCGAGCCCCACTCAGCAGGGAGTCTGCTTCTCCCTCTCCCTCTGCCTGCTGCTCTGCCTACTTGTGCTATCTATCAAATAAATAAATAAAATCTTAAAAAAAAAAAGACCATTTCAAGCATATATAAAGTAAAAAGAATATAAGGCCCACTGTATACCCATCATCCAGTTTCGACCATTATCACACATGCCCAAACTTATTTAACCTAAATTCCCCTCTACTATACCCCTGCCACGCTTTCCCCTTGAACACAATTTTTCTGAAGCAGTTACCAAGCTTCGTATTTCATGCAGCTACTTCAACAAATTCCCAAAGCTCCCCCCTTTACTATAAAAGAAAACATAACTGTAATAACACCTATCACACCTAAAAAAAAGAAATAATATTAATTCCTTATTATCAAATACTCAGTGTTCACATTTCCCTAAATGTGTGTGTGTGTGTTTTTTAAGCCTTTGGTTTGCCTGTATTTTTTTTCTTACGTATCCTCTATTAAAGTGGGTTTCAGGGTGCCTGGTTGGCTCAGTGGGTTAAGCCTCTGCCTTTGGCTCAGGTCATGATCTCAGGGCCCGCATCAGGCTCTCTGCTCAGCAGGGAGCCTGCTTCCCCCTCCCTCTCTGCCTACTTGTGATCTCTTTCTCTGTCAAATAAAAAAAAAAAAATAACGTAGGTTTCAAAACGCGGCCCACGGTCCCTATGGATCTCTAAGATTCTTTAAGGAGTTTGCAAAGTAACATTATTTTCATAATAATATTAAGGTAATTTTTGTCTTTTAAACTGTGTTGATATGTGCACCGATGATACAAAAGCAATCGTGGGTAAAATTGCTGGTGACTTTGTATGAATCAAGGCAGTAGAACTAAGCTGTGCCTGTAATCATTGCATTCTTCATGACCAAAGACTTAGAAAAAAAAATCCCAATTTCACTTAAAAATGTTCTTAATGAAGCAGCAAAAATGATTAATTGTATTAAATCTTGACCCTTCCTTTAAAAGTCTGTATGAAGAAAGAGGAAATGTGCACAGAGCACTTCTGCTACAGACTGAAGTATGATGGCTGTCTCCAGGCGAAACACCTGCGTGATTGAACTGTAAGCTCAACAATCCATTTTTTCATCAAACATTATTTTTACTTGAACAAATGATAAGCTAGTCATTCAGAGTTGGGCATTCTCAGGCATTTTTGAAAAAATGAATGAAGTGAGCCTGCCATTTTGAGGGAAACAACTGAGGACTGCTGTTATGGTTGCCTATGACGAAAGTGGAGCTTTCAAACAAAAACCAGAAATTAAAAAAAAATTATTTAAAATCAATTTAGTTAACATATAGGGTAGTATTAATTTCAGGGGTAGAATTTAGTGATTTATCAGTTGCATATAACACTCAGTGCTCATTTCATCAAGTGCCCTCCTTAACGTCCATCACCCCATTACTCCCTCCCTTCCAGCAATGCTCAGTTTTTTCCCCTAGAGTTAAGAGTCTCTTATAGTTTGTCTCCCTCTCTGTTTTTAATCTTATTTTTCCTTCCCTTCTCCTATGTTCATCTGTTTTGTTTCTTAAATTCTATATATAAGTGAAATCATATGGCCTTTGTCTTTCTAACTTAATTCACTTAGCATTATACCCTCTTGCCCCATTCACATCATTGCAAATGGCAAGATTTCATTCTTTCTGGGTTCTTTCCATGTTTTGGCTATTATGGACATTGCTGCTATAAACACCGGTGTGCATGTGCCCCTTTGAATCACTGTTTTTGTTTCATTTGTATAAATACCCAGTGGTGCGACTGCTGGGTTGTAGGGTAGCTCTATTTTTAACTTTCTGAGGAACCTCCATACTGTTTCCAGGAGTGGCTGCACTGGTTTGCATTCCCACCAACAGTGTAGGAGGGTTCCTCTTTCTCTACATCTTCATTGACACCTGTTGTTTCCTGACTTGTTAATTTTCAGCCATCCTGACTGGTGTGAGGTGGTATCTCATTGTGGTTTTGATTTGTATCTCCCTGATGCCGAGAGATGTTGAGCATTTTTTCATGTGTCTGCTGTTAGTCATCTGAATATCTTCTTTGGAGAAATGTCTGTTCATGTCTTCTTGCCCATTTCGTGACATTTTTTTCTTTTTTGGGTGCTGAGTTTATAGATTTTGGGTACTAGCCCTGTATCTGATATGTCATTTGTGAATACCTTCTCCCATTCTGTAGGTTGCGTTCTAGCTTTGTTGACTGTTTCCTTTGCTGTGCAAAAAAAAATTTTTATCCTGATGGAAGTCCCAATGGTTCATTTTTGGTTTTGTTTCCTGTGCTTTTGGAAAAGTGTCTAGCAAGAAGTTGCTGTGGCCAAGGTCACAGAAGTTGCTTGTGTTGTCTTCTAGGATTTTGATGGATTCCTGTCTCATATTTAAGTCTTTCATCCATTTTGAGTTTATTTTTGTGTGTGGCATAAGGAAATGGTTCAGTTTCATTTTTCTGCACGTGGCTGTCCAATTTTCCCAACATCATTTGTTGAAGAGACTGTCTTTTTTTCCATTGGACATTCTTTCCTGCTTTGTCAAAGATTAGTTGGCCATAGAGTTGAGGGTCCATTTCTGGGCTCTCTATTCTGTTCCGTTGGTCTATGTGTCTGTTTTTGTGCCAATACCATACTGTCTTGATGATTACAGATTTATAATAGACCCTGAAGTCCGGAATTGTGATGCTTCCAGCTTTGGTTTTCTTTTTTAACATTACTTTGGCTATTTGGGGTCTATTCTGGTTCCAAACACATTTTAGAACTGAAAAACCAGAATTACAGAAAATCTAATCTGCCACCATGAGCTTGACAACCTCCAAATACTTATGTGATGAGACTGGTGGTGTTATTAGTGAATGTAATTTTTGACCTGTGTAGTGAAATGTGTCAATATCTAGAGGATATATGTAACTCAGTGAATCAAGATTTTCTAAATGATAGATGCATGATGTTACAAAATCATGCATGGGTGAAAGATTTATTCTAAGTGCAAGATGGATCATGGATTTTAATGCAACAGAATAGGAAAAGTTCAGATTCCATATTACCATTAATATGGATGTGATTTCAGATTTCATACTGCTATTAATCTTTACGAAGGAAGTCACCACTTAACTGGAGTTTTTAGTATAGTATCAATGGTGAATATCTGTAAGTATCTAAAAAGACTATTAAAATACTTCTTTCTTTGCCAGCTACACACCTGTGAGACCTGACTTTTTCCATATACTTAGACCAAAATAACACACAGTATATACAACAGATAGGAGAAAGCAGTTGTCTTCTATTAAGTCAGATATTAAAGAGATTTTTTAAAGTGTGAAACAATACTATTCTCTTAATTTTTCATTTTTGGAAACTGTAATTATTTTCCACAAATTTGTTATTTACGTTTATATGTGATAGGCTTATTGGTACTGTTAAGTGAAGTTAAGAAACAAAAGCTGCTTGAGTTTCTCAATAATTTTTAAGAGTATATAAAGGAGTCTTGAGACCAAAAAAAGTTTGATAATTTCTCCTCTACCACAACTGACACTAACCCACAACTACATTTTAAGGTTAATAATAAATTTTCATCCAAAGATAATTAGTGACATCAGTATGATGTTTGGTGGGTATACACTTACTGACACTGACTTCAAAACTTCTCATTACTTTCAATCACAATTCACCCAACTAGTAAAATCACGCTTTCTGTTCTCAGGAGACCACTGATGGATGGCTTGGATGTTACAGCCAAGACAAGAAAGTGGCATGACAACACTGTACATCCTAGTCTGAAAGAGAACTTCTTCATCCACAGACCAGTCTTCCTAGTCTAACACAGTACTCATGAGCTCTTTTTCTCCCCCCAAAAGATAACATTTTTATTAATTAACTGGCTGACACACTTCCATAATACTTTTCCTTTAAATTTCTTGGCTACGTACTCTTTAATTACCTTTTTATACAACAACAATTTTGTATTTTTTAAGACATTAAAAAAAGGGGCGCCTGGGTGGCTCAGTGGGTTAAGCCTCTGCCTTTGGCTCAGGCCATGATCTCAGGGTCCTGGGATCAAGCCCCACATCAGGCTATCTGCTGGGCAAGGAGCCTGCTTCCCTCTCTCTCTCTCTCTCTGCCTGCCTCTCTGCCTACTTGTGATTTCTGTCTGTCAAATAAATAATAAAATCTTTAAAAAAAAAAGACATTAAAAAAAGTTTTCTTTCCTTTTTGCTCTCAAGTGTGCTTTATCAGATATTAAAACAGCCACTCTCACTTTCTATTCATTAGTGTTTGAATTACACATTTCCCATCCTTTTACGTTTAACAACTCTACGGACATACAATTCTCATAACATACAATTCACCTACTTGAAGTGTAAATTCAATGATTATTTATAGATTCACAGATACTGCAATTGTCACCACAGTCAATTTTAGAACATGTCATCATATCAAAAGAAACCACGTAGCCTTTAAATATCACCCGGCTGCCCTCCATCTGTGCTCTAGTCCTTGCCAACTACTGATCGACTTTCTGTCTCTAACAGATTTCCCTATTCTGAACATTCTGCATGAATGCAGCCATCTAATATGTGGTCTTTTGTAACTGGCTTCCACTACGCTAAGGGTCATTCATACTGCAGCATGTTATCAGTACTGAATTCCCTTTAATTGACAAGTAGTATTCCATTGTATGAATGTGCCACATTTTGTTTATCCATTGGACAGTAGATGGACATCTGGGTTATTTCCACCTTGTGCCTATTATGAAGACTGCTACCAACATTTGTGTGTAAGTTTCTGTATGGACATATGTTTTCATTTCTCTAGGGTCTACTAGAAGCAGAACTGTTGGGTCAGATGGTAACTCTATATTTAATTGTTTGAGGAACTGCTAGACTGTGTTTCACAGTGTCTGCACCATTTCACAATCCCAGCAGTGGATGAGGGATTCAGTTTCTCTATAGCCTCACCAACATTAACTGACTTCTGAGTCTAGCCATCTTGCTGCATGTGAAGTATACCTCAAGTGGTTTTGATGTGGATTTTTCTAATGACTACTACATGAAAAGATGCTCCACGCCTCTACATGCGCTTACTGGCACATGGAACCATGTCTATTCAAATCCTTGGAATTATCTGCCTTTTTATTGTTAAGCTATAATAGTTCTTTATTCTGGACACTACACCCTTAGGAGATATATGAATTACTAATATTTTCTCCTGTTCTCTGGGGGGGCTGACTTTTTACTCTTTTGAAAGTGCTCTTTGAGCCTAAGAGCTTTTATGTTTGGTAAGGTGCAGTATATCTACTGTTTCTTTTGTTACTTGTGCTTTTGGTGTCATGTTTTAAAAAAACTGCTGCCAGGTCCAAAGTCATGAAACTGTAAATCTGTTTTCTTCTAGGAGTTTTATAGTTTTAAGTTCTTATATTTAGGTCTTTAATCCATTTTGAGTTATTTTGTGTATGGTGTGAGACAGAGGTCCTAGGAACTCTTTAAAGCTTACTAATTATTTACACTATTCTAGATTAGTAACAATTTATCACAACTAAAGACAAAGAAATAAGAGGAAGTAAAAGGTACTAAGTTTCTGGGACGCCTGGGTGACTCAGTTGGTTAAGCGGCTGCCTTCGGCTCAGGTCATGATCCCAGCATCCTGGGATCGAGTCCCACATCCCCACATCGGGCTCCTTGCTCAGCAGTGAGCCTGCTTCTCCCTATGCCTCTGCCTGCCACTCTGTCTGCCTGTGCTCGCTCCTGTGCTCTCTATCTGACAAATAAATAAATAAAATCTTAAAAAAAAAAAAAAAGGTACTAAGTTTCTGAAATGAGTCACGAACCAAGAGGAAATTACTTTTAAATGGCTCTCTTTTAGGCTTTTTTTTTTTTAAAGACCTTATCCATTCATTTGACAGAGATCACAAGTAGGCAGAGAGGCAGGCAGAGAGAGAGGAGGAAGCAGGCTCCCCACTGAGCGGAGAGCCCGATGTGGGGCTCAATCTTAGGACCTTGGGATCATGACCTGAGCTGAAAAGAGACGCCTCAACCCACTGAGCCACCCAGGCGGCACCCCTAGGCTAACTTTTTTTTTTAAAGATTTTTATTTATTTATTTATTAGAAAGAGAGAGAGAGAGCTCAGGCAGACAGAGAGGTAGGCAGAGGCAGAGGGAGAAGCAGGCTCCCTGCCGAACAAGGAGCCTGATGTGGGACTTGATCCCAGGACGCAGGGATCACGACCTGAGCAGAAGGCAGCAGCTTAACCGACTGAGTCCCCCAGGCATCCCCTCTAGGCTTTTTTTTTTAAAGATTTTTTTTTTTTTTAAAATTTATTTCTTTGTTAGAGAGAGAGAGAGAGAGAGCACAGGTAGACAGAGTGGCAGGCAGAGGCAGAGGGAGAAGCAGGCTCCCTGCCGAGCAAGGAGCCCGATGTGGGACTGGATCCCAGGACGCTGGGATCATGACCCAAGCCGAAGGCAGCTGCTTAACCAACTGAGCCACCCAGGCATCCCTCTAGGCTAACTTTTAATGACACTTCTTTCCTATATGCCCAAGGGCCTGGGAAGAGGGTGTGGGAATCAACACTAATAATTTACTTTATAAGGGATACCTGGGTGGCTCAGGCTCAGTGGGTTAAACCTCTGCCTTCAGCTCAGGTCAGGATCTCAGGGCTCGCATCAGGCTCTCTGCTCAGCAGGGAGCCTGCTTCCCCCTCTCTCTCTGCCTGCCTCTCAGCCTACTTGTGATCTCTGTCAAATAAATAAATAAAATCTTAAAAAAAAATTTATAACAAGAGGTTTTTTTTTTCAAAGATATGTGATTTATTAAGATTTAGAACATGATTTAGGTACTCTATTATTTCTAAATATATCTTAAATGAATTCTGATTTTTTTTTAAGATTTTTTATTTATTTGACAGAGAGAGAGAGATCACAAACAGGCAGAGAGGCAGGCAGAGAGAGAGAGGGAAGCAGGCTCCCCACCGAGCAGAGAGCCCGATGCAGGGCTGGATCTCAGGACCCTGAGATCATGACCTGAGCCGAAGGCGGAGGCTTAACCCACTGAGCCACCCAGATGCCCCATGAATTCTGATTTTTGAAGGCACTTTGAAGACAGTGCAAGACAAGGAGGTCCTTATTATTCATGAACTGGTATCTAACTCAATTTGATAAAACAAGACAAAATTCCTTATAAATATTCTGAGTGATCGCCTTTAAAAGGAACATTAAAAGAAACGGTGTTGCTTAACCCCAAAAGGGTAAGAATGATCTCATCTTTCTGGGGTTCCCTAAAAGGCATGGATGGCAAGGAATGCCACTATCACAGTAATGAGCAGAGAAAAAGTAAATTCAAAACACAGCAATAATGGGACAGTGGTCTAATTTTTGTAAATATAAAAACCTCAACATCATTATTGCCACTGTCTCACAGACACACGCACGCACGCACCAAGATAACTACCCTGAATAGGGTCCATAAACAGACCTTTTGTGGAAGAGCCAAGAGTTATGCAAATCTATAAGCTAAAGGGGGACCTGGGTGGCTTAACTGATTAAGCCTCTAGACTCTGGATTTCAGCTTGGGTCATGATCTTGGGGCTGTGAGATCGAGCCCTCCTTCCTACTCTACTCTGGGTGTGGAGCCTGCTTAAGATTCTCTCTCTCTCCATCTGCTCCCCCCCCACCTCCAAAATCTATAAGCTCGCAATGAGTATCCTTGTCACATTCAGCATATGTGTCACGTTTTCAGGAAATAATGCCAAGATACACAGGAGGATACTCACAGGAGAGAGTTTCTGGATAAGGTCATGGGCAACGTGGACAAGGTTTTTGTCTTCATGGAGACATTTCTGAAATTTTCTGCTCTCCTCATCTTCTAGAAGATCAAAATCAATGGCGGCATCCAGTAAGGCCTGAATCAACCCCTTCCAGGACTTCAAGGCTGGAACCTGAGGTGCCACTGCAGCACTAATGCCTGTTCCAATCACCAGCACAAGTTCCCGAGGCTTCTTCGTTTTTAAGCTTGGAAGCAGCTTCCTGAAAAAGTAAACCAAAGGAAGAGGATTGGGAATGTCCAACAGATAGGAGGCACCTGGAAAGGCTGTTGAAATTCATGGTTTTTAAGCTATCACTTTCATAGTTGCAAAGAGGACATACCAGTTTCTGATACCTCTCCTGAGTATCTTAAGCAAAAAGACCAGAACATTGTGCCAGGGCTTGCTAAAAAACCTATTTCAGGAATCCTAAAAGGCAATCTTAAAAACAATTTTCTCCCTCATAGTTCTTTCAATCTAAGAAAACCCACTAGCAGTAGGAAAAGATCCAATTAAATTACAGCCCCTGAGTTCTGCTAACTAAATATTTTAAACCAACATTAAATTTCAAAAAGCATAGATTCCAGAGAGAAAAGAAATCCATACAAATTAAATTCCTATTGTTGAGAGATATAAAACAAGAGATGAAAGAAAGCCAAAGTTAAGCTCAATTTTGTAAACACTAGTACAATAAAACTGAGCATGACTAAAACTGAGAATGAGACAGTCAAGTATGGGAACACATTTCACTTCCATTTTGTTCTAGATTTCTATCTGCAAGGCAAAAAGAAAAAAAAAGTAGCTAACAGAGTTCTGAAAACACGGGAGCTTCACATTACCTAAATAAACAAAGCTATAACTATTCAACAGATACAACAAGAAGTGGAAAACATTCCTTTCTTACCGTGACAAGCACAGAGTTCTGATGTGAAGAGAAGTACAGACACAAGTTTTGTGTTTTGGTTCTCCATACCCCATCCCACCCCACCCCCCACACTTCAGTCTGGAAACTACATTAAAATCTGTTTGAAATATTTACTCACTTTAATTTTTGCTGATGGTAGGTGTTTTCCAAGAAGCTGCCTTTATCAATTTTTTGTCAAAATAATAGAAAAAGGATTTGCATTTTGACATAACATAAGAAATGGTACTTTAAACCCTGGGAAACCTGTTTTGGGCAAACAAACTTTACAACTGCCTTCCCTATTTCCAACTTCAGCACTTGGTCATTCAACAAATATGAAAAACTTACCAAGTAGCAGACACTATGGTAGGTACTAGTGATGTTTCTTTCTTTCTTTTTTTTTAAAGATCTTATTTATTTATTTATTTGTCAGAGAGAGAGACAGACAGACAGAGAGGGAGAGAGAGAGAGAGCGCACAAGCAGACAGAGTGGCAGGCAGGGGCAGAGATAAGCAGGCTCAGCAGGGACCCCGATGCAGGACTCGATCCCAGGACTCTGGGATCATGACCAGAGCCTGAAGGCAGTGGCTTAACCGACTGAGTCACCCAGGTGTCCATTTGGGATGTTTCTATGAATAAAATGAAGTCCCTAATCTCAATTTTAGTAGACTAAAATTTAGTCTACTGGAAAAGATTGATAATAGATTATCAGAAGCAAATGATGAAAGTGAGTTTCAATTCAAGGCAATCAAGATATGGAAATATACACAAATATATACTCATGGAAAATTTCTAGAGGGATTCACAAGATCTATAAATAGTGGCTAACTCTGGGGATTGGGGAGAATAAGGATTTTTACTTTTCACTTGACTGTACTGTATTATTTGAATTCTTTTTACCTCTTCCATAATAGGTTTAGGGTGTAATTTGCCTAATTTAAAATTTCTAGTTAAAAAGGAAAAAATCAGCAGTTTTGTTTCATTTCTGATTCTTCCTGAAACCACTAAGTAACTAATTTTTTTTAGAAGACATAAATTCATAAAACTCAAAATACGGAAAGATGACAGCAGACAACACAGGCCAACAAAATTTTAGGAGTTGTACGGTAAGAGATGATTCCCTCTACAGAACTTTGGGAGTGTTCAAATAAATCTGAAGGTAGAGGGGCAGGTGGGGCCAAAACAGAGAATTCGTTACAAGGCCATATTAGAAGCAGTTAGAACTCGACCACCAGAGGCTTGCTTTTCAGAGAGGTTGAACCAGAGTGTATCTGAGAACACTGTGCACCGCTTGGAAAAGGGAATTAAGTAAAAGTCAATATATGAAATATAAGACTTCCCTGCATCCTTCTCCCAGAGGAAGACTCTCAGACAATGGCAGTCAACCTTATACCTGCACCCTAATCCCCCATCCAGGCATCCTTTTTTGGGGAATATGGCCAGCATGAGAGAAAAGACCCACACATTCTGATAGGTTGGGATTCCTTAGCAACAGAACCTGGCCCATAGTTGACACCCACAGTGAAGCCCATCAGTGACCAAGTCCCTTATGCACACATAGATTCTCCAACTGGCTTTTTAGTGTTTTCTCTTAAATGTGAGCAAACAAAAAAAGGTCACCTCACATTTGAACAAAGCCCCCAATGTGAGAGTTACACCTAAACAAACTAGCAGATAGAAAGGAATCTGCTGGGGGCACCTGGGTGGCTCAGTCTTAGTTAAGCAGCTGCCTTTGGCTCAGGTCACAATCCAGAGTCCTGAGATCGAGCCCAGCATCAGGCTCCTCACTCAGCGGGAAGTCTGCTTCTCCCTCGCCCACTCCCCCTGCTTGTGTTCCCTCTCTTGCTGTGTCTCTCTTCATTAAATAAAGGAATAAAATCTTAACCAAAAAAAAAAAAAAAAAAAAAAAGAAAGGAATCTGCAGGAAAGAAGTAACAATACAAGAAAGAGAAGAAAATTGGAAAAGAAAACAGTATCTCGTATAGATTTAAAAACAAAGGCATCTATGAAAAATGAACAAAATACTATAAAAAAGGGGTGGGCAAACAAATAGATTTCTTGGAAATTAAGAATGTCATGAATAAAAATTTGTAACATTGGAAGAAAACAGGAAATCTCTGAGAAAGTATAATGATCAAAAAAAAGCAATAGAAAACTAGAGTCTTGGGGCACCTGGATGGCTCGGTCGGTTGTGTCCGACTTGATTTCGGCTCAGGTCATGATCTCAGGGTCATGAGATCAAGGGCCACGTTGTTGGGCTCTGTGTTGGGCATGGAGTCTGCTTAAGATTCTCTCTCTCTCAGGACACCTGGGTGGCTCAGTCAGTTAAGGTCTGTCTTCGGCTCAGATCATGATCCTAGGGTCCTGGGATCGAACCCCACGTCAGGCTCTCTGCTCAGCGGGGAGCCTGTTTCTTTCTCTCTCTGCCTGCCACTCCCCCTATCTCTGTCTCTGTCAAATAAATAAAATCGTTAAAAAAAAAAAAAAGAAAAAGATTCTCTCTCTCTCGCCTTCCCACCCCAAGCTCACATACACTCTTTTTTTCTCTCTTAAAAAAAGAAAATTATAGAGTCTTACTGCAGAAGGTCCAACATCCAAATACCAAGAGTTCTACTACAAAGTCACGATACAGAAAAAACCATGAAGGGAATTATCAAATAAGAAAAATTTTTTCCAAAGTGAATTATCAGTAGCCAACTTGGGAAAGGCCACCTGATACCTAGACTCATATGAAGGTCCATCACTGAAATTTCAGGTTGTTGAGAATAAAATAACTATTCTGCCTCCAATGAGAAAAGAAGAGGTCCTCTAACGCAAAGGGCTGGGAATCAGCAAAGACTCACTATTTTGGCAGGAATACATAGCTGCTGGCAGAGGGTGAGTAATAATTTCATAATTCTAAGGAAAATGGTTTCCTACCTAAAATTCTACACTCAGTCAAATCATCAAATAAATGGGCAAATATGATAAGGACATCTTCAAATGTCTCCCAAAACTCTTCTCCTGTGAATCCTTATTAAGGATGCATAATGAGAGTATTCTTCAGCAAAATGAAGGACCACACCAAAAAAGGGCAAGACAATAACCAGAAAAGAGAATCCATAACAGGAGAGATGTAAAAGGAATTCTGGGGGTCACAGGAAAGGAAAATGGCAAACCATCAGCAATGCAGTAGGTCTGGTGAATGACAGTCCAGAGCGGAGGCCAGTCCGGAAGGAAAACGGAAGGGAAAAAAATCCATGAAACAATGTAAACTAGTAAATTACTGATGAGTGTCAGCATATCTAAAAGATTTTTTCTTCTGTCACAGAGTTTGAAGATAAGCTGATAGGTACACAAAGAACAAAGCAAACAAAAAAAAAAAGAGAGAGAGAAAGAATAACTTGGTGGAAAAAATGAACAAGAAAGTATAATCAAACCACTGTTAGGCTCAGCTATGAATACTATTAATACAGTCATATACGTAACTATTAGAAAATTGACAACCAAACATTGTGATATAAAACACCAGGGAAATGTGGAAAGAGTGTTTGATGTATGTGTATGGTGGGGGCAACATGTATGGAGAGGCTCCAGGAGAGCAAGCCTAATCCTCATCTTCATTAGTTGGAAAATAGATAAAACCAAAAAACTAAAAAATAGCAGTAAATAGACAGTATTTAAAAATATGGATCCAAGTATTAGAAGAAACAGACAAAAAAGCTGAAAGTGATTATCTCTGGAGAGGGACAAGGCATTATAAGCTTTGAAGTACTAACTTAAAAATTATGTACATTTATGACCTTTTTAAAAATAAAAGTTAAAGCCAAAATAAAAATGATTTTTATATGAAGGTCAATATTAACTTGTGATAACAACTGGGTTTTGGGGCAAGTCTGTTTGTTATTTTTTGTCATCTACCATTAATGGCAATTTACTAAATGTTTCTCGATTCCCTTCCCTTGTTTACCTGGGCTTTTTGGTGGGGGGTGCGCCATCACTGAAGAATCCAAGAATCTTGTCTATATCAGAGGCCTGGCTCCCTGTAGAAGCCATCCAGTTTCTAAAATAGATTAAACACCACAGACCACAATTAGATCTGTTATATATACCATTTAAAATAGCACACACGTTAAACAGTTTTAATGAGATGTATACCCTAAAGGTGTTTTAGAGGTAGTCCCTGCTCTACAGAGATTCATTAATTAATGAGCATCTCAAACTTAAAGAATTAAATTCATCTGAAAGAAATTAACCTTGAAATTATGACTTTGGTACTCCATACTATGATCTTGTTTCTGTTTCTAAAGGCTCCCCCACCCCCTTCATCCCAAAACAAAACAAAAATTGATGTCAATTCATATCAATTATTGGGCATGAGTTTGTGGAGCCTAAGAAATACCTGTTATTCTCCCTTGAGACTGGCTTGGGAAGACATAGGGAATAAAAATAATCCATGGATAAGTGCGCTAATCGACCCCAATTATCCATTTACTATCAACTAAAGAAATCACCGAGTCAAGAATAGAACAATCAATACTAACTTGCTGATTGTTAGACACTCCTTGTTGCTGAACAACTACGTCCTCACAGGCAGTGAGGCATGTCTCCCTAGCTGAACACACTGGATTCTGAGACCCTGTGATAAATAGGAAAGGTAATATCAAAGATGTATGAAGAATGACCAATTATGTTCAGGTGCTGGGATAACTAGCAAAAGTAAGAGAATTATCATGCATTAGAGTGCAAATTATAATGAGAAGTTTTAATCACTCAAAATTTTAGTAAATTTGCTAAATCTAAGGACCATTAATTCTAAAACAGCAATATTTTATAGTGTGTACACACACATCCAAAAAAAGATAATACAAGAGTACCAGAGTTGTGGGTGTTTTATTACTGTTTCATTGTCAATATTTAGAAATAACCCGGGGGTGTCTGGGTGGCTCAGTGAGTTAAGCATCGGACTAAGTTTCAGCTCAAGTTGTGAGCTCAGGGTCTTGATCTCACAGGTCATGCGATTGAGTCCTGTGTCGGGCTCTACGCTGAGCAAGGTGTCTGCTTGAGAATTTTCTCCCCTTGTCCCTTACCCCATGCACCTCCTCTCTCTAAATAAATAAATAAATCTTTAGAAATAACTGAATTACTACTAATTATTTCAAGTTTACTATTTTATAGAAAGCTTTTTCTTTTTGTAAACATTTTCTAAAGTTTGCTGAATTAATTTTTCTGATAAATAGATGGCTCAGTTCCTTACCCCATATTGCTTCACACATAATGGAATTCTTTTATATCATAATCATTAGGAATATAGGAATCTCAAAATCATAAAGTGAGTTAGGAAGTAAGCCATCTTTCTAGTCACATCTTTGATTCTGTTGGTGAGAAAGCTGGGTCTCAAAGAAGACGCGTGATCAGTAAGTTGTGCCTTAATCATCACTTGAGATGCTTGTTAAATCTAAGTGCTCTCAAAAATAAGGTCTATTAATTAGCTTAGAGGACAGTACATATTTTCAGGCTCTAAATTCAAATTGCTGAACCAGACTCTCCAGAATCTTCAGGAAATTCTTATGATGAGGCAAAAAGGAAACATCCAAATGAAATGCAGTGATTTTTCTACAACCCAGCTAACTCTGTTAAATGTGGGACATTTAACACAGCAGGCATACCACCTGCTATATATTATAGTCACTACCATCCCAGTTTGCTAAGAGTTAATCACCAAAAAAATATTCCATTAAGTTTTAGTTTATGGAAGTCATTTTCTACTCTAAAGTCCAGTCTATGCTCCAGATTGGAGAAGCAGTGTAGGAGAGCGGTTACTTCTACATTATGTGAGATGAACCATTAGCTTGGGGATAGTTTTTAAAAATACACAATGAAAAGTGTGTGCTCATGCTCTTTCCTTAAACATGGTTCTAAAAGGCCATGATATGAACAAATTAAACCCATGAAAAAAATACTCTGTATTAAGAAAGATTAAAGAAAAGTAAAAAGGGAAGTAACTTAATGTTTATTAAGTTGTGAAGACAGACATCTTCAGAATTCAGTGCTCAGTTCAGCTACTAAACCAGTTTTAGCCAACTGTTACACAGTGTTTACCACATGCCAAACACTATTTACAAATATTAACTAATATAATCCCTATAAGCTTATGAAATACCATGATTATCCTATTTTAGGAATAAGAAAACTGACGGACAGGAAGGCTGGATAGCATAATTCAAACTAAGGTGGTCTGCCCCCCAAGACCATGGTCTGAACAATTCTATTTATTACAACCTAAAAACACTCTCCAAGTAGTAGCATCTCACCTTTATGTTCATTTGTTTTTAATTTGCAGGCTAAAACTATCAAAAAAGGAAGATCCCACATTCTAGAAAGATTTACTCAAAACAATTCTGTGTAATGCTTGACAGCTGCTACGTGACCAGGCACTCTGTTAATGGAATCATGGCACCCAGTTAAAATGAGAAGCTAATGAAACAGCTTTTTCTGGTGACAAGTGCTATGTTTGTTAAATATCCCCTACTACCACTAATCTACCTAGACCAGTCCTATCACTCTCTCTGGGAAAATATGCTAGGCCACTTCTGCTGGATTCTAACAGATGATAAATTTTTGATGTTTACACGTGAATACTAAGCTTTTTATTTTTTTTTTTCTTTACAGAGTCAACTATTCTGAAGGTCCATTCATTCTACATAATTTAGGAGAATTAAATATGGCCAACAGCTCCTAACAAGTTGTTACTGCAATGTTTTGAGTTCTCTTATTTAGGAACTGAATGAGAAGAAATTCACTATTGTCACATTATATTTGATCATATACACATCCTGTTTTGTAACAGGATAACATCTTTCCTTCAGGCTAAAGGATGCCTCATACACTACAATCTCACATATACACCCAGTGGCATCAAAGCATAAACCATATCTTATTTCTTCCAGAGTACTGTTTCAGAAAAGAAAGAAATCCATTTTAGTGTTTACCCTAAACATGCAGTTACTTATAAAAAACTTCAACGCTGATTATGAAAATCTTACAAAGAATTCCTAACATGTATCAACTAGTTCACACATTAACTTCTTTATGTGATCACTATTTGAACTTTCATTTCAGTGGACCTGCTATGTACAGCAGAGGTGGGAAAAGCTTTTCTGCCACAAGAAGACAAAGGCAATTACCTATGGCAGTGTCTTTGTTACTACAATTACTGGCTAAAGCCACCAAAAAATCCTTCAAGACCAAGAGAGCTCAGTAAAATAAAAGTCAGATATTTGGTAAATGCTGAGAAAAGTAACAGCAACCTCATTAAATTTTGTAAGGTCCAAGTCTGCATATAAGAAAGGACACTTACACTTTGAAACCTGTCAGCCTGGCAGGAAATAGAATGCTTCCATCTGGTGAATGAAAGGGAAAAATCAAGGCAAGTGCTTTGGGAAAAATCCATTAAGAAACACAGAAAAGGGACAAAAAGAAAGGAGGTGGTTAGGAGACTGAAATTAAATTCATATAAACCAGCAGACTTGTGGATTTAAAAACATTAGCAAATCACAGTAGCTCTTGCTTTCCTAGCATCTTGGTGGTGCAATGATAGCAAAATTTGGCTCCTTTTCTAGTTCAAGAATCAGAGTAAGGTCTTTTCCTGTGCTTCCAGTGTGTGGTGTTCAGCACAAACAACTGGCAGGCCAGAAGGAACTCGGAATACATCTTGGTTTATGGGTGGATGGAATAAATCAAAAGGAGAGAAAAGTTCTAATGATGACATTTTTGCCTAGAAATAAAAGATTTACAAATGACTAGCTTGAGGAAGTGGTACCTTTCTTGCCTTAAAAGATCAGTTGTATTTACAGCATGCTTTTCCCCATTCTATTTTTAAAAAATAAATAATTAAATAAAAGAGTGGTACCTGGGTGGCTTAGTCAGTTAAGGTCTGCCTTTGGCTCAGGTCATGATCCTAGGGTCCTGCCTGGGAACAAGCCCAGCAACAGGGCTGCTCAGCAGGGAGCCTCCTTCTCTCTCCCTCTGCCCCTCTCCCTGCTTGTGCTCTGTTTCGGCTCTTTCTCTCAAACAAAGAAACAAAATCTTTAAAAAGATAAAATAAAATCCAAAATGGTATCATAATGTACTTAACATGTTTAAAAAAAAAAAAAATAAGACTGTGACCAGAATAAAGACTGGCTTATTTCTCTAGCACAAACACATAAAAGGGTTAACTTCATTTTTTAAGGGAAAAAGATAGTCATCCTCCAACTTGGAAGAAACCAAATCCCTCTAGTTGTGGCTTTTGGACTTATTCCAACACATCTGGTTTTCAACAACTATGGGGGAGGGAGAGAGGAAGAGATATCCAGTATAAAGTCCTACAAAAGCGTACTCAACCAGCTTGTTGACAATTAACAAATCAAATGTTTTTACACAGGTCATTGGTGAATTCAGTTCTATAATGTAGACTGCACCCTTTCTTATCAGTGTATAAAACAAATTTTCCATTTCCTTCCTTCTAACACACACACACAGACAAAACCGATATAGAGGAATTACATCTACAGGCGCGAGGGGCGGATTCCTGTGTACCGGCTCTTGAAGCATTTCCTCTACCTCTGCTTAACTCACTTTGCTCTTACTTCCGTATCTAAATTGTATGTGCCTGACATCCTCTATGTTCTGTCAGATAAGATCTGCATCACACTTACTTCCTGAAAATCTGCTGTAACGTAGTCACTGATAAAATGTCAGACTGATACTACTTACTCTTGGTATTTTACCAGTAAAACACTGACCCATATAGGAGCAGTATATGAACAACCTCATTAGAGGAAGGTTTCTGAAAGACTTTAAAGAATGAGAGGTTTGCCCCAAATTCTAGAAAGTCTTTTTTAAAGATTTTATTTATTTGTCAGAGAGAAAGAGAGAGAGAGAAAGAAAGGCAGAGGGAGAGGCAGGCTCCGCGCTGAGCAAGGACCCTGATGCAGGACTCAATCCCAGAACTCCGGGATCATGACCTGAGCCGAAGGCAGACAGATGGTCAACCAACTGAGCCACTCACGCACCCCTAGAAAATCTTTTAATTCAAGTCTTAAGATGAACCATATTGGTATTCCAGGAAAAAGAGCTCAGATATTTTCACGTATATATTTCACGTTTTCATGGATATTTTCAATTATAAAACCAAAGTAACATATCATGTACTGGGAACAAAACTGTTTCAAGAAGGAACATATCCAAATTAAAATTTCATTTGAATTAGAAGCTGGTGACTGAAGTTGATGATTTTACCGTGCAAAGAATGATAACTTCCTTGTCACTGCTCTCCCTCCTGTGAAGCGTCTGAGAAGGTATACCCTGAAAACAATGACACATGTTGCTAAGGAAGGAGACTTTTTAATAAAATATTTTCCATGTATCAAGAAGCATAATCACACAATTTCATTGCAAATGGCAAAGGGTACTCACTGAAAATGAGATTAAATAAATCTTCAAGGGCAAGATTTTATGTTCTAGGGAATCTCTGAAAACTAAATCCCTCCTCTAAAGACAGTGTAGGTTATGTATGGCCAATACTGTCAAGGGCTTCCTTTTCAGGCCAAAAGAGCACACACAATACTGCTGCATATAAATGCAGATTCATCCAAGTTTGGGCATCCCAGAAGATCTCATCATTGTAGAGGATCTCTCTCTGAGTTAAAATCTAACCAGCCTTAAAGAAGGGAAGATTTTTCTGTCGCAACAAAAATAAAAATGTTTATTAAGAATAAAAAAAAAAGAATATCCCACTTAACTTCCCCCCCTTCTTACTTTCCTGAGAATTTCTGACTTCAAACAGTACTGAATTTGACAATTTAGAAAAAAGTTATATTTTGACAACATAAAGCTTGGCAAATGTTATGATTAAAAACCCTAAGTATACCTGAATATTAACAGTGATTAACTGAATTCATGGTCAACCTGAGGTGAAACACCTCAGAGGTCCCTACAACACTGGCCATGGAATCCAACCCCATTAAACAGCAAAACCAAGGACAGAATATAAGATACCAAGTAGATTTGTTCTACAATTATTCTTAGAGTTAACGAAAGTGAAGATAATATGTTCTTCATTAAGGTAAGCAAAGAGAAAGCACTCAAGTCCAATTTATTCATTACTTTCAAGTTCATGTTCAAGTGTATAAACAGATAAAAAATAATTGAATAGATACCCATCTTAGGTTCTTAAGTATGTTTAAAACTCGGTTATCAGAATGCCATAAACTTGCTTTGAGTGTATTCAATTTCTTTTTTAATAAAGACTTTATTTATTTATTTATTTGAGAGAGTGAGAGAGCACGCGCACAAGCTGGGAGGTGGGGGCAGAGGGAGAGGGAAAAGCAGACTTTCCACTGAGCAGGGAGCCTGATGCAGGGCTCGATCCAGATCCCTGAGATCATGACCTGAGCTGAAGGCAGACGTTTAACCAAGTGAGCCACCAAGGTGCACCCATATTAAATATCTTCTGATCTTGTCATATAACAGCTGTAATGTCTACTAAATGTTAGGTTTTTAAATTTCCCACGTAGAAGGGCAATGGAGGGGTGCCTTGGTGCATCAGTCAGTTAAGTGTCTGACTTTGGCTCAGGTAGTGATCTTGTGGTCCCGGGATCGAGCTCCACCTTGGGCTCTGCACTCCACACAGAGTCTGCTTGGGATTCTCTTTCTCTCCCTCTCCCTCTGCACTTCCCAACAGTACACACACTCTAACAGATAAATAAATCTTAAAAAAAAAAAAAAAAGAGTGGCAATGAAACTTTAAAAATGTGGCTTTTTTAGAGGCTTAAAAACTGTGGCAGTCTTTTCTCTTAAAGAAAAAAAAGAAGAGGGTAGACTGCTAAATTTTGGAGTGATTGATACGCAATCCTATCTGGAGGAAGAAGAGAAAAAGCCCTGCAAATTTTTTAAAACCGTTTTTTTTTTTTTTTTTTTAATTTGTCAGAGAGAGGGAGAGCGAGCACAGGCAGACAGAGTGGTAGGCAGAGGCAGAGGGAGAAGCAGGCTCCCTGCTGAGCAAGGAGCCCGATGTGGGACTCGATCCCAGGATGCTGGGATCATGACCTGAGCCGAAGGCAGCCGCTTAACCAACTGAGCCACCCAGGCGTCCCTTTAAATCCGGTTCTAATTGGCAGTTCTATGAACACATACCATTTCCCTTTTTTTCAGCAAGAAGAAAGTACAGCTGATGCTGGAACAATGTGAGAGTTAGGGGCACAACCCCCTTCATGAAGTTGAAAACTCACATATAACTTTTAACTCCCCAAACCACTGCTGACATAAGCCTTACTAGTAACATAAACAGTTACTTAACACATATTTTCTATGTTATATGTATTATGTGCTATATTCTTTTAACAAAATAAGCTAGAGAAAATAAAATGTTAAGAAAATCACAAGGAAGAGAAAACACATTTATAGTGGTGTACTATATTTATCAAAAACACATCTGCAGGGGCGCCTGGGTGGCTCAGTGGGTTAAAGCCTCTGCCTTTAGATCAGGTCATGATCCCAGGCTACTGGGATCAAGCTCCGCACGGGCTCTCTGCTCAGTGGGGAGCCTGCTTCCCCCTCTCTGTCTCTGCCTGCCTCTCTGCCTACTTGTCATCTCTGTCTGTCAAATAAATAAATAAAATTAAAACAAGAACAAAAACAAAAAATAAATCTGCACATTAGAAAACAATCCCATTTACAAACTGCACCAAAAATTAAAATACCTAGGAGTAAACTTAAGCGAAGAAGTGAAAGACCTGTACTCTGAAAACTATTTAATGCTGATGAAAGGATTTAGTTGGATGAATAAATATTGTTAAAATGTCTACACGACCCACAGCAATCTAAAGATTTACTGCAATCCCTACCAAAATACCAAAGGCAATTTTCACAGAACTAGAATAACCAATCCTAAAATTTGTATGGAACCACAAAAGACTCAAATAGCCAAAGCAATCCTGAAAAAGAAAAAACAAAATAGGAGATACCACAACCCCAGATTTCACATTACGTTACAAAGCAGTAATAATTAAAACAGTATGGTACTGGCACAAATACAGACACACAGATCAATGGAATAGAACAGAAAACCCAAAAATAAACGCACAATTATAAGGTCAATTAATCTTTGACAAAGGAGGAATGAATATACAATGGGAAAACGTCTGTTCAATAAAAAGTGTTGGAAAAACTGAACATCCACATGCGAAAGAGTGAAAGTGGACCACTTTCTTTGACCACACACAAAAATAAATTCAAAATCGATTAAAGACATAAATGTGAGATCTGAAACTATAAAAATCCTAGAAGAGAACACAGGCAGTAATCTCTCGGACACTGGCTGTAACATTTTTCTAGATATGTCGCTTGAGGCAAGGGAAACAAAAGCAAAAATAAATACTGGGACTACATGAGAATAAAAAGTTTCTTCACAACAAAGGAAAAAACCAACAAACCTAAAATGCAACCTACTGAATGGGAGAAGATATTTGCAAATGACAAGTCCAAAAGGATTAGAATCCACAATATATAAAGAACTGCTACACCTCAACACCCAAAAAACAATCCAATTAAAAATGGGCAGAAGACATGAACAGACACCTCTCCAAAGACATACAGATGGCCAACAGACACACTGAAGATGTTCAGTGTCACTCATCATCAGGAAAATGTAAATCAAAACTACAATGAGATAATCACTTCACACCTGTCAAAATGGCTAAACTCAAAAACACAAATCACAAGTGTTGATGAGGATGTGGAGAAGAAGGAATCCTCTTGCACTGTTGGTTGGAATGCAAACTGCTGCAGCCACTGTGGAAAACAGTATGGAGTTTCCTCAAAAAATTAAAAATAGAACTACCCTACAATCCAGTAATCGCAGTACTGGATATTTATCCAAAGAATACAAAAACACTAATTCAAAGGGATACATGCACCACTATGTTTACTGCAGCATTATTTACACCAGCCAAACTATGAAAGCAGCTGAAGTGTCTATCAATAATTGAACTGATGAAGAAGAAATGGTATATACTAAAATGGAATATTACTCAGTCATAAAGAAAATCCTGCCATTTGCAACAACATGGATAGAACTAGAGAATATAATGCTAAGCAAGATAAGGCAGTAAAAAAAAGGCAAATACCGTAAGATCTCACTCATGTAAAATTTAAACAAAACAGGGGCGCCTGGGTGGCTCAGTAGTTTAAAGCCTCTGCCTTCCACTCAGGTCATTATCCCAGGGTCCTGGGATCGAGCGCTGCATTGGGCTCTCTGCTTAGTGGGGAGCCTGCTTCCTCCTCTCTCTCTCACTGCCTGCCTCTCTGCCTACTTGTGATCTCTGTCTGTCAAATAAATCAAATCTTAAAAAAAACAACAACAAAAAAACAAAGAAGCAAAGGGGAAAAAAAAGAGACAAACCAAGGAGACTTTTTTTTTTTAAAGGAGGCTCCACATCCAGTGTGGAGTCCGACTCTGTGCTTTAACTCACAACACTGAGATCAAGACCTGAGCCACCATCAAGAGTTAGATGCTTAACCAACTGAATCAACCAGGTACCCCAACAGACTCTTAACTATAGAGAAACAACTGATGGTACCCAAAGGAGAGGAGAGGAGGAGGGAAGAGTAAAATTGGGAATAAGGATTAGAGTACACTTACCATGATGAAAAAAAATCTACATATAAGTGGACCCATGCAGTTCAAGCCTGTGTTATTCAAGGTCAGCTGTAGAAGTTTTGCTTCAGCAGGTCAAAGACCCATGTGTCTGAGCATTTTCTTCAATGGTCTTACTTCAACTTCAATTTCGTGGGAAAGTAGGGTAGAAACAATGTACAGCAATGCATAGATAGGACTCAAAAAAAAAAAAAACCAACAACCCACCCCAAAACAACAACAAAAAAAGACAAATTGGGAAAGGAATCGATGAAAAAGAATTAAGAAATTTAAAAAAGATACTCTATGAAAAGTAAAATTCAGAGGCATGGGAAAAGATTATGGCAGGTATGGCTGAACAACTCCAGTGATCGTGCTGGGTAAGTTGGATCTTTACAAAGCACACTGTGCATATGAATCACAGGGCACTGAATCCATGCACCGATGTAAACCACCCGGCATGCAGGGGACTTAGGCAATACTCCACTAGATTGTCATTGATTAGGACCTTATGAGTGTAGCGTGATGATTTACACTGGAAACTTAAATACAAGGAAAACTTCACAGAATCAAAACAAAAATTAGAAAATGAGACCACCTAATTAAAAATGTTAAAAGGATTTAGAGCTACTGAGTTTGGAAGAAATAAGGGAAGTAAACCAAACCTGCTCTTAAAGGGCAGTTTCCCTAAGGATTTCCTAAGCCCAATCCTCAGGACTATCCTTGCTCCTCTTAGAGATAAGAACCTTTGGCACCCCTGCCATCCTTTGCTACAGAACAAAGGCTTTTGGCTTTCAACCTGGAGACCGATAAACTGGAATGGTAAAGTTTCAGCTTTTACTAAATGCTAGATCTTCAGAGCATGTGATCCAACATCATTTCTTATTCACAGAATAAGAGATTTTTGTATGTTCAGCTGCCCTGTGAAATGAACTTAGATGTTGTGTTATTTTGGAATTATCTAATTCAAGACATGAGTGTAGGTGTTCATCGATTACCATCTACAGAACATTCACAGGATAGAAATTCTTAGTCCTATCATGGTATCATGTATTTTTGGCTTATGCACTTCTTTGAAATTGACTAAGGAGAAACTCCTCCCTAGAAAGCCAAGGAACTCCATCCCTCTCTCTGGACACACTAGCCTCCTTCCTGGTACTCATATAGGCCCGGTACACTCTGGTCTAGGCACTTTTCTTTGTATTGGTCATTCCTTCTGCCTGGTATGCTTTTCCCAAGTTTCAAGTTTTTGCTCAAATCATACCTTCTCAATGATGCTAGCCCAGCCACCCTTCTTAAAACTGCCACCTCTCCACTTAATGCATTAGCTGCTCTACTTTTTAAAGATTTTATTTTAGAGAGAACATGTGCATGAGGAGGGGGAAGGGTGGAGGGGGAGGGAGAGAATCCCAAGCAGACTCAGCACTGAGCGCAGCACCCAACGCAGGGCTCAATCCCATGACCCTGAGATCATGACCCGAGCCATACACAAGAGTCAGATGCTCAACCAACTCAACCAACTGAGCTCCCCAGGCTCCCCTAATCATTTTCCTTTTTTTTTTTTAAAAAAAGATTTTATCTATTGATTTGACAGACAGAGGTCACAAGCAGGCAGAGAGGCAGGCAGAGAGAGAGAGAGAGGAGGAAGTAGGCTCCCCGCTGAGCAGAGAGCCCGATGTGGGACCCAATCCCAGGACCCTGAGACCATGACCCGAGCCGAAGGCAGAGGCGCCAACCCACTGAGCCACCCAGGCGCCCCACCATTTTACTTTTTATTTTAAAGCCCATACCACTAACATGCTAATTATATTTATGACAAGCATAATAAATACACTAATTATGTTCATTATTTGTCATCTGCCTCCTCCCACTGGGAAGTAAGCTTTTCAAAGGTAGGAATCTTTGTTTAGTTCACAATATACCCCAAGATCCTAGAACAGAGGGCTGCCTGGGTGGCTCAGTCTGTCGAGCGTCTGCTTTTGACTCAGGTCATGATCCCAGGGTCCTGGGATCGAGCCCTGCTTCTCTCTCTCCCTCTGCCTGCCACTTCTGCTTGTGTGCACTCTCTGTCAGATAAATAAATAAAATCCTAAAAAAAAGACAGACTCCATATATTTGGGCACCTGGGTGGCTCAGTGGGTTAAGCCTCTGCCTTCGGCTCGGGTCATGATCTCAGGGTGCTGGGATTGAGTCCCACATCAGGCTCTCTGCTCGGCAGGGAGTCTGCTTCTCCCTCTCTCTCTCTGCCTGCCTCTCTGCCTACTTGTGATCTCTCTCTGTCAAATAAATAAATATAATCCTAAAAAAAAAAAAGATCCTAGAACAGTACCTGGCACATGGTAGACTTTCAGATATTTACTGACTAAACTAACTCAAATGCAAGATGTTGCTCACGATTTGAATTACAAGAAAGAATTTCCTGTATTACAGACAACACATTTCCTACTAAAAGAAATACCCCATTAATGTTTTTAATGTAGCAAAAACCATGAAAGACCATTTCTTTTTTAAATGGAACATATGGGAAAAGCCACATTCCTGTGAACACTGCGTGCACAGCAAATCCACATCCAGACTATCATTTTCCAGATATGGTAATGATCATAACAGTCAGTGACAGTAATCTGATTCTAGCCGGCAAAAGAAGGATTTCAGACTTAAGATTTCAAGACTATCCTCTGACATTAACCGAACATTTTTATATATAAATCATTTTATTTTTGTAACTCAAGTTTCTGACATCTAAGATGTAAACTGATTCTTAAGGCAAGAACTCTTTCTGGCAAATGACTCCAGGACATCCGTATTTCAAGATTAAGAAATCAGTTTCTGTATTTTATGTATTAAATCTATCTAAAGTGCTTACTTTACACATGAGTAGAGAAGAAAAGCTTATATAGAGGCAAAAGGGATTTCAAAACACAAATAGGATTAAATCACAGTTTAAAAACATTCAATGGCTTCTCACTGTGGTTAATAAAATGAAACTCCTCACATCATGGCTACAAGACCCAGCTTGATCTGACACCTGCAGTCCTCTTTCTAACACCCCACCCACCTCTCTCCCTCATTCACCAGGCTCTAGAGCCACATAGGACACACACACTTTCCCGGCTCACGCACAGAACATGGCTTAGGGTGGTATATATTCCCAATATTTCTGCCTTCCTCCCATCCTTGAAGCCTCAGCTTACCTGTTACCTCATGGAGTCTGCTTGTCCAACCCTTTCAACCCCATTTACACTTCAGCTCCTTATCTGCATCTCTTAACACTTGCAATGATAGGCCTCTCCCATAAGAATAATTGTCCTCTTTTAGGACAAGTACAGTCTGTCTTATTTATCATCCTATCCCCAGCCCCTAACATGTTCTCTGTTATACAGTAAGTGTCTAGACAGCGCAGTTAAATGCTCAAATACTTGATGACTGAAAGAGTATATGCCCACTATGAGTTAATTTGAGGTCTAAGAGATCAACAGATACTTTTAATTTTATAAGCTGTAAAAACAGAGTGAATGGGTCAAGTTGTAGTGTTGCATCTTTCATGCCAAACAAAACCTTCTGTGACTGATCTCCACCACCCACCTGTTTAAGACTAATGTTCAGTGCTATACATAGAAATTCTCACCTGCTTTGGAAATCCTCATCTTTTGGTTTTCTCCTTCCCCACTACATGAAAAGAAACTAAGAATACATAATACTTTTTTGAAAAGCCTATAGATTTGCTTTATAAAACAAAGCTATGTGCACTTAATTTTGTCTACTTTTGGGGTACCTGGGTGGTCAGTCTGTTAAGAGTCTGCTTTCCGGGGTGCCTGGGTGGCTCAGTGGGTTGGGCCTCTGCCTTCGGCTCAGGTCATGATGTCAGGGTCCTGGGATCAAGCCCCACATCAGGCTCTCTGCTCAGCAGGGAGCCTGCTTCCCCCTCTCTCTCTGCCTGCCCCTCTGCCTACTTGTGATCTCTCTGTTAAATAAATAAATAAAATATTAAAAAAAAAAAAAAAGAGTCTGCTTTCCCCTTGAGTCACGATCCATGGATCCTAGGATAAGCCCCACATCACATCAGGCACCCTGCTTAGTGGGGAGACTGCTTCTCCCTCTCCCACTTCCCCTGCTTATGTTCTCTCTCTCAAATAAATAAATAAAATCTTAAAAAAAAATTTTGTCCACTTTTTAAAAATTATTTTTATTAACATATAATGTATTATTTGCCCCAGGGGTACAGGTTTGTGAATCATCAGGCTTACACACTTCACAGCACGTACCCTGTCCACTTCTATTGTATAGTTTTCCTATGGCCTGATCATGACTACATTCTGTACATGCTTACAGTTTAGAATGACAGGGATTGTATTAGTCCCAAACTGTTGAATGCCAGAACTATTCATTAAATGCCAGGCACTATGCTAACAATATTATTATTACCACACCCACCTCACCGCCACTAAACACTATATCATATTTACAATGAGCCAGGCACTGCTGTCTACGCTTTACAAATGTTCACTCTTCTATGAAGTGGACACTATCATTATCACATACCACAGACATCACAGATAATGGAACTGAGGCACACAGATGTTAAATAATTTGCTACGGGTCACAGAGCTACTAAAGCACTAGTTATTAACACCCTGGGAGGCTGAAATCCACATTGTGAAGACACAATGCAATAGGGTCTCACCAAAGATGACTAAGATCACACCCCAAAGGGCCATGCCTTTAAAAAGCCCTGCCCTTTAGGGGAAAGAGAACTGCAAACAAATATTTATAACACATCTGTGCTATGTTTAATATACTTGTATGAGGTACAGGAAAGATCAACAATTGTGCTCAAGGGAGATCAAGAAAAGCCTTATGGGAGATAGATACCACCATGGCAAAATTCAGTGAAATAATTAGTATTTATCTTCCTTTAGGTCTTGGAAGCATCTGACACTTAACTCTGTTCTCTTCTGGATATCGGATTTTCCTGATTCCCCTCCTGTCCCTCTCGGGTAAACTCTTCTTCCTTTGTCCATCCCTAAATATTCAGGGTCCTCAGCAAACTGCTTTAGGCTCTCTGTCCAGTCACTTCACATACCCTCCCCAACCTCACCAGCTACTCCAATGGCTTAAAATACCAACTAGATGCTAAGGACTTTCTTATCTCAGTCTTCCAGCTCAGACCTCTCCTGCTTTTGAGACCCAGGAGACACCTGGATTGCACAGCCCTTCACAACTCAAACGTACTTTAAGACATACTTCAGACTTAAAGGTCAAAAAACAGTTCAACAATCTGTACCTTATCATGTGTTGTTAGGTCTCTGACCAGCAGAAATAATCTCTGGGTCACAGGGCTATGTGATTATTTCCCTCTTTCTGTTTCAAGTACCAACGCAAGTATTTACTGATTTTGAAAGAACGGTCATATACTTTAGGAATGCACTTCTAAGTCAATTTCAATAATCCTTAAGAGCAAGAGAATGATGGATGAAAGGCAACTCAGGAAAGTGGTTTAAGCTTGTAACCTTAGTCTAGCTTGATATTCCTTCCAGGATATTTGCTTTTTCCTAATAAAAATGAACTGAAGGGACGCCTGGGTGGCTCAGTGAGTTAAGCCGCTGCCTTCGGCTCGGGTCATGATCCCAAGGTCCTGGGACTGAGTCCCACATCGGGCTCTCTGCTTGGCAGGGAGCCTGCTTCTCCCCTCCCCACTCTGCCTGCCTCTCTGCCTACTTGTGTGATCTCTGTCAAATAAATAAATAAAACCTTTAAAAAAAAAATGAACTGAAAAAAACTCTCTTTGACCCGGAAATGAACTGAGAGATGAAAGCATTATTTAGTCTTGAACCAAGAATCTGAAAGCTAAAAAAAAGAAGCTATGAGCTGATACAGAGGCCACCACAGCTAGAAAGCTCAGGCGAAGTTCGAACGAACGGCTTTAAGGCTTTAAAAGCACTGCTTTGGGGCGCCTGGGTGGCTCAGTGGGTTAAGCCTCTGCCTTCGGCTCGGGTCATGATCTCGGGATTCTGGGATCGAGCCCCATATCGGGCTCTCTGCTCGGCGGGGAGCCTGCTTCCCCCCCACCCCCTCTGCCTGCCTCTCTGCCTACTTGTGATCTCTGTCAAATAAACGAATAAATTAAAAAAAAAAAAAAAGCACTGCTTTGCTGAGCAGGTAGCATCAGTCTTAAAAAGTAGCCAGTAAAGGTACCTGAGGAAAGAAACAGGTAAGAGAAAAACAGGTTAGGAAGACCTAAAAACATACTTTGTTAACGAGCAACGGAGGTCAGTGCAAGGAGGAGAGAGGAGCTCCCTGGTGGGAGCAGCAACAGAGGGCTGAGCAGCTCCAGTCCAAGGGACATGGACACTTTATCAGGGAAAAGAAAGCACTTCTCCTCCTTGACTAGCAAAGGAAAAGGTTCCCAGTAGGCCCTGCTGGAAATATGTCAAGAACAGTAAAATACAAAGAGCAAATGAAAACCACCCTGTAATCCCACCTGGAGTTAATGACCACTGATATTTTGGTTTCTGTGGAGAAAAGTGGTTTTCAAGAGAAACTCTTGGAAGAAGTGCAAACCTGCTGGTTTCACACTCATCAGTTCAGAAAACTGTATTTGTTAGAGTTTGCCCCTGCCTTTACAAGGTATTTTCTGCATTACATATAAATCTCTCTTTTCATTTTTTTCTTTCAACTTTTCTTCCTTCATCTTAGTTAAGATTAATTTTTTAACAGTACTCAAATAGCCTATAGATTCATCAAAAGGGCAGTAGTAGGTGCTTCTACAGTAGAATAAAGAAAGCAGCAGTACATTTCTAGTGCCTGAGGGCAGTGAGGGAATGAGGGTAAAGGAGACTGAGGAGGGAAAGAGCAGATGGCTGGACCATCCCCAGTCCGGCTGGACATGGCCTAATGGGCTCTGTAAAACTGTGGGGTGAAGCACTAAGTTCTCATTATATGCAGGGGCTGCCATTTTGGGGGGGCTGATACTCATTCTGGCAATAGACTATGGAAAGCTGCTCCAATGCAGAGACCAAAAACTGAAAAACTTTAATGGGTCCTCTTTGAAGCTATCACTGCCATATAACAAGAATGGATATTACGAAAAAGGATCAAAGAAAAAGAAAAGAGGGGAAGAGGGGGAAATCAGAGAAATAGAAGAAGATAATGTCCCAGAATGGAAAGATGTTACTTTCCAGGATGAAAGGGTCCGCTGAGAACCAGAACAATAGATGAGGAAAGTCCCATACTCTGGTACCTCATTAAGAAAGCCCAGGACACCAGGGATAGAATATTCTCAAAGCTTCCAGTAAGAGAGAAAAGAAAAAAACCAACGAAACAAGGTCTCATTAAAAAAGGATTTGATTGCTATGTCTCTAGAGCAATTACAGACACCAGACAGCACAATCATGCCTTCAAAATTCGGAGGGGAAATTACTTCCAACCTAGAATTCTATAACATTTCCAACTACCAGGCAAGTATTACAGGCATTCAAATACTTCTTAGGAAATAAAGAGGCAAGCCAAGAAATGGGTCATGGGTGACAGCCCATGAGGAGAGGGAAGGACAAAGGTAGTTCCTGAATGATACTTGAATAGTTCTCCATTGGAAACATCAAGTGACACATCTGAGCTCACGGAAAATATTACTGATAAGAATGTGGCAATTATGTTGGAGCATCTGGGAAAAAATTAACAGTATGCACGTATGTGAAAAAAACAGTCAAAGGTCAACCTAAACACAAGAGAGGAACTGAGACAGATCATCGAGCTCAACAGGCTAATCACTGGGGGAGAAAAAAGCAAGACATAACATATCAAATGATTTAAAAATATGAAGATAATGCCTGAGAAAAGAGCAAAATAATGGAGTGGCTGCCTCTAAAGAACAAGATTATGAGGTGGGGAATATGGAGGGACTGGCTCCCCCCCACCATTCTTCTAGCACTCTCTCTTTGAACCATGTATGTTGATTACTTTAACAAAAAAACAAAGTAAGAAGGGAGAAAATAGCAACATTTAAAATCTGCCATTTTTCTCTCTACATGCTTTAGTAACCTTACCTTTCTTCTAGTCTATTCATAAACAAATGAACTTTTAGCTGAAGGCCTTGTTGAGCTGGAAGGAGGGAGGGCAACAGATTCCTGAGCTTTTAATTCAACATTTTCCTGAATCAAAATTTCTAGAGGAGGGATGTGTAGATTTAAAGGTATGATGGCGGTTCTCACCAGCAAGCAAGTTGGGGAAATGCTGCCTAGTACATGGGGATCAGTAAACTCCAGTGTGGATTTGGTTTTCTAACTCAGTTCTAACAGTGCAGCTCTCCTATTAACAGATAGTGGAGGTGATTTTCTTTAACACAACAATATCATTAGAGTAAAATGCTTACAGCATATTCCAATCATTAGCAACTGAAACACACACAAACAACAATCTAATCTTTAACTTACTGTTGTTCAAATTTTCTTTCTCTTTTTTTTTTTAAAGATTTTATTTTTTTATTTGTTAGAGAGAGAGAGAGTGAGCACAGGCAGACAGAGTGGTAGGCAGAGGGAGAAGCAGGCTCCCTGCCGAGCAAGGAGCCCGATGTGGGACTCGATCCCAGGACCCAGGACGCTGGGATCATGACCTGAGCCGAAGGCAGCTGCTTAACCAACTGAGCCACCCAGGCGTCCCTGTTGTTCAAATTTTCAAATGCAGAAAATAGATTTATTCAACTTGAGCAACTATCTGTTGCAAATACCTTCTTGAATTTCCCTAGAGATCCTGACATCGTCTGGCTTTTATCCAACCACATGGTTGAATAGTCCCTCAGTTTTCTATCGTTCATGTTCTAGAACCGTGGTTTCCCATCTTTATCCTTCCAATGTATAGAAAATACTCTAATAATCTTATTTTAATTTATAATCATGAAAGCTAATAACCTGAATACCTTCTACATGCTAGGCATCCCATTTACTGATCTTGTTGCTAACTGCAACAATACTATTAGGTATTATTAATTCTGTGACACACATGGAAAAACGGAGGCTGAGAATAAATGCTTGTAAACGACAAAACCTTGTGCAAACCCGTGTTTTCAAAGCTCATGCTCTAAAAATACCATGCTGCCTTACTTCTGGCAAGCACTGGAATTTCAGAAATCATCTAATTGTTCACCACACCTGCTTTTTGGGTGACAAATTTAAGGTCCAAAACATTAAAGTGAGTCACCTAAGTGGCAGAATTAGACTAAATTCTGTATCTCTTGATTCCTACCCTATTTAAGGCTTACTTAACAATCTATGAACCTGGAGCTATACTGGTATGCAGGACATACCTAATACTTTTTGGGCCTTAACCACGTGCTAAGTTCTACAAGAGCTTTAACCTGCATGAACTCACTTAATCCTTACAGGAGTCCTAAGGCAGACACTATCCACGTTTCACAAGACAAAGAAGCTAAAGTGAGAGAGGTTAAGTAACTTGCACAAGGTTAAAGAGCTAGCAGGTTGCAGAGCCAGGGTTCTGAAACCATCTTTCTGAATCCAAAGTGCAAGCTCTGAACATCCTTAAGGTACAGGCTGCACGTCCCTTCTGAATGCCCAGTTCTACTTTTCTAATTAAAAGAGCATGCATGATGTGTGGACTTTTCTCGAATCCTGATGCAAACAAATTAACTACTTAAAAAGAGAGGCCAACTGGAAAATTTGTCCACGACTCCTTGCTTAGTGATACTAAGAAAGGTGTGATAATGGTACTGCGGTTTTGTTAAAAACCAGTTCTTATCTTTTACAGACACACACTGAAGTGTTTACAGATGGTTCAACATCATCTGGGAGGTCAGGGTGGGTGTAGAACAAGAGCGGCCCTGTGCTGGTTGGTTGTAGAGGCTGGCTGATGGAAACATGGGGTTCATTATTTTCCCTACTTCTATAAATGTTTGAAATTTACAATTAAGAAAAAAATGCATGATAAAAAAACTGGAAAAAACATGATATTAATAGTATTTGGGAAACAGAGCTAGGAAAGATTTTTTCCCCCACTCTACACATTTTCTGTACTACTTTTAAAATGGAAAACAAACTATTTAAAGATATTCTCTGTATCTTCTCTAAGTAGGCAGAGCAAGACTGCCCATAATCTAAGGTCAAGACACTATGACAAAAGCCATTTCCCATCTCTTCACCAGTTAACTACTTTTTAAAAACTTTTAGAAAGGCCACTTTGTAAGGATAAGTAAGATCTTCAAATATAAACTAGCCAAAAACATAAAGGCACATAAGAGAGAGATAAATTAGAGGCCAATTTAACAAATACAACTAAATATACAATTCCTTTCAATAGTTAGCATTTGGCCAAAGACCTTGATTGTGTGTAATGCTGACTTTCCTAAATGGTCAAAAAGGCCCCAGGCTAGGGATCTCCTCAGCCTATGGTGTGGTCAGGTGGGGACCAGACTCAGCCTCAGCTCCCAGGCGAGCCAGCTGTCTTCTGTGGGCACCCTCCAATTTTCCTCCATGAAACAACATTTCCACATGTACCATGATATGAAAAAGTTTGGGAAGTACTGGTCTAAGCCAGACCTGTCTTGAGCATCACTCAAAGCCAAATAAAATGCTGACATGGCAAAAATAACTAACACCCATATTATGGGTTATGACACAATGTTTTAGAAGACCACTGCTTTCTAATATTTTTTTCTCTATCTGCACTCCCTCTCATGCCCCATATTGGGGAATCTTAAGGTCTATTCCAGCACCATTCAATGAAGTGACCTCCAAATATAAATGTAAGCTCAGTGGCATAGGGTTAAATTCTGGGGACAAGAGAAGAATCCTGATTCTCTGGGCTTATGCTAAATGTATGCAAGATAAGTCTGAAATAAGTTCCACTTGTTAAGAAAGCATGTACGTGTCAGTGGAAAAATCCTCAAAGAATAGAAGGCTGGAGTTGTAAGGATCTTCTTCTAAAGACAAAAAACTGGGGCACCTGGATGGCTCAGTTGTTAAGCCTTTGCCTTCTGCTAAGGTCAAGATCCCAGGGTTCTGGGATGGAGCCTGCATCAGGCTCCCTGCTCAGCGGGAAGCCTGCTTCTCCCTCTCTGGCATCCGCTCCCCCTGCTTGTGTTCCCTTTCTCGCTGTGTGTGTCTGTGTCTCTCAAATAAATAAATAAAATCGCTTAAAAAAAAAAAAGGACAAAAAACTGAGCCCAAGTTACTTGCTCAGGTTCAGAAGCAGCTAAGATGGGACTAGTCCCCAGATCTCCCAGCTACCAGTAACTGCACTTTCCAAGACACCTCCAAGGAGTTCCTGCTAATTCCCTCTTTGAATCTAAAACCAAAAACCATCCAAGTACTTCCTGCTCTTAAGGGAACTGAACTGTTGTTAGTCTGCAACTTGCAAATCACTATTTGAGAAGCCAGAATCTAACTTCATGCCACTAATTAATCTTAAATTTGTGATATTTATATTTTATTTATTTTTTAAAGATTTTATTTATTAAAGAGAGAGAGAGAGATCGCGCACGCGAGCGAGCTCAGGCAGAGTGGTAGGCAGAGGCAGAGGGAGAAGCAGGTTCCCTGCCGAGCAAGGAGCCAGATGTGAGACTTGATCCCAGGACACTGGGATCATGACCTGAGCCAAAGGCAGCCGCTTAACCAACTGAGCCACCCAGGCGTCCCTTAAATTTGTGATATTTAAATACAAGTTCCTTTATTAGTCACTCTTTGTTTATATTTGTGAAATTATAAGGTCATCTTGTTCTTAGACGCATCAGGAAATAGCCTCAAAATCGAACTAACAAGTACTTCTTTAAATAGTTATGTGGGGGTAACACACAACAATATATCAAAATTTATGTAAATACGTCATGTTTGTAGAATGAAGACACTAGACACCACTAACAGAATTTTCTTCCTTGTACTGAGAAAACAGGACAGACAAGAGGAGTCCCCAAACAAAAGGAGAATGTGACACATGTTGAAGTTGGAAAGTACATAAGTACAGGAAATTGAACTGCCTAAAATAAAATCAATTGAATGACGAAGAGGAAGAGGCAATATAGCATTAAAAAAATAAAAGACAGACAACATATTTGCATGAATTCTTGTATATGCAGAGAGCAACTCTAACTAACCACAGGCTTTAAACATTAAGATATAACTTCTGTACCCATATTGGATAAAGCTGTATTGTGATAAACAAAATCTTCGAAATCTTCAAATATCTTTACAGTTTCAAAAAGAAAAACCTGGAAGTTCCTTCTCTAGGAGAAAAAATTGACCAGTGTTTTTATTCCTAGGCACTGTAGTGTGTACCTTGGGTTACCCTGAAACCCAAGAACACAAGCTCTGTGTCACCAAGCATTGACATCTGAGTTGGTTCTTCATTTGTTTCCTACCACAGAATGCCAATTCTGCAAGAACACATGTCATTTCTGGAATGCCATTAAGCACAGATTAAGGAAGAAACAGCCCTTACACAAAACCATAAAAGTCCTACACCTAAAACAAATTTGTAATTAACATAATGATATAAATTTAAATCTTGACATTCACATTTCAGAGTCCTTGGAAAAGGAAGCTTCACCTTACCTGTGAATTTGCCAGGAAAAAAAAAAAGAGAGAGAGAGAGAGGGAGAGAAGTTGTGTCCCAACCTACCTTGGGAATTCTTTGAATTTATATCCTGATCATCTGTCTTATTACAGAAACATACATACACAAAACTTCCTCCCCACTCTACAAATACATTTACTCCTACCTCCATTCTTCATGTCAAAAACTGACAGAAAGAAGACAATTCAAATTGTTCAGACACATCTAATACACGTCTGTGAATGCACTGCATTCATCTAAGGAATGAATATTTGCGAGTTTACTCTGTGCCTAATGTGGGGATTACAAAGAAACCATGGGTGAGTCTTCAAGGTACTCAAGACTTCAACAGCAACTGCCAACAACACATCCTGACTTGTACTCAAAATCAATTCAAATGCAAAGAACAGTACAGTGTAGGGAGAAAGATCATGGGATAAAGCATAACCTCTTTACTGTTCCCCTAGACTGCAGCATCCCAGCTGAATCTGTCCTGCATTCAACTGCCAGATTCATTTCTAGAATTCAAGGAGTCTCTCTCCTGCTCAAGAAGCTTCAAACACTCCTCATTACTTATAATATCTAGCTCAAACTCTTCTTTGACTGAAGAAGTCTATAGGTTAGCCCCACTCACCTGTTCAACTTTACTCGTGCTCAATATGGCTCCCTTCTGCCATTCCCTTTCGGAGAGGTAAGTCGCAAACCTAATTCCACTACCTACTGGAACTCCTCAAGGAGCCTTCATTCTCAGCAGTCTTAAAAAATTGTTTCCTCTAGTGTCGGTACAGATCCATTAGTTTTCTGAACATCCCTTCGGAATTCGCCATTAGGTTTCTTAACAAATGGCAGGTATGTCCCAATGTATTTTTCATATTATCACCCCAACCAGAGGTTCATCTTTCCAGACACCCCTCGGTGAAATCAGAGGGAGTGGCCTGCAGTTTGGGCATGGGAGTTCCAACACTGCACCTCGGAAAAGAGGGAGAGAGGGTTTGGGGTGGTTGTAAAGTAGGGAGGGGGAAACAAGAAGGAAGCATAAAAGGGAGGGGAAGGTCCGTGCTCTACCGTATTTTCAGTCTTGTCTTTGGAAGGAGCGGGGAGAGCGTAAGGAGAGAGGAGACTCCAAAAAACTCAAGGTGTTCCCTAGGTAGGAATACGGGCTGGGGCCCCTGGAAAACGGAAGGGTTCCCATCACCCCTGGGAGAGAAGGACAGGTTACAACCTGAAACAAAGAGGAGGTGAGGAGTGGAGAGCCTACAGAGATCGGGCATCTCCGAAGGTCGAGCGGCAAGGAAATGAGAGGTGACACGACGCGTCCCTCAGGGGGCTGGCCGGACACCAGGGATGTGGTTGCCAAGAGGGACGAGGTAGGCGCCTAAGAAGGCTCTGGGGCGAGCGTTTATGGGGCATCGCTTCCACGGGGCGCGGGGGCGGGGAAGTGTTTTTGAGTGGGGTCTTCTCGCACAGGGAGAAAAGGATCCTGGTGCAGT
>ML111281.1:0-11340 GCA_003697995.1 Taxidea taxus jeffersonii
GGGGTGCCTGGCTAGTTCAGTCGGCAGAGTGTGAGACTCGGGCTGGCGGTCATGAATTCCAGCCCTGTGCTGAGGGCGGGGATTACTTTAAAAATCAAGTAAGACAGGGGTGCCCGGGTGCTCATTCTGTTGGGCGTCTGCCTTCAGCTCAGGTCATGATCTCGGGGTCCTGGGATGGAGCCCCAGACTGGGGTCCCCACTCACCGGGGGGTCTGCTGCTCCCTCTCCCTCTGTCCCTCCCCCTGCTCATGCTCACTCGATCTGTCTCAAATACATTTTAAAAATCTTTTAAAAAGTAAAGTAAAATATACATTAAAAAAAAAACCCTAAACTGAAATCTAAATGGTAAGTTCTATCACCTATAGCTTCGCGGAGGGCTGGGCCCGAGCAGGAAGAATGCGCGAACAGCACCTCCTTCTGGGCATCTCAGGAACTGCAGCTCACCGCGGCGCAGCCTCAGACCCAGAGTCTGAGAGGCGCGGGTCGGGTTTCCGCCCACTCCATGTTCCCTCCGTCCGTCCGTCCCTGGTTGTACTTGGACCGCTCCCTGTCCCTTCCCTCAGTCTGGGCTCGGAACCCGCCCAGCCGAAACCCCCACCCGGCAGCGGTCACTTCTCCTGTCGCAGGGCTCCATTCCGCACGGGGCGCCTTCCCTGGAGGGAACTCGTGAGAGCTGTGGGACACAGGAGGATTCAGCAGAATTCACTTTTCCGTTTTTCTATTATTTCTATATATTATATAGAGATATATAAATATATTAAATATATATAATATATATGTAAATATAATAAATACATATAATATCTATATATCTATATAATATATAGACATAAGATAATATGTATTATCTTATATAATACATCAAATCTTGTATAACACATCAAATATATATAATATATATAATACATTATATGTTATATGTCTATTATAATATATAACATATATATTATATGTTATATGCCTATATATAATATATAGACATATGTTATATGTCTATATATTATAATATATAATATAGACATATAATATATAGACATACATAATAAATATATATAATATATAGACATATAAGATAATATGTATTATCTTATTATTATTTATATTATATTATTTTATTATTTATACATAATCTAATTATATTATCTATATTATATTATATTTATATAATATATATTATATAATATATATTATATATAAATTATAACTATATTATATATAGATAATTATCTATATATTATCTAATATATTATTAATACATATTATCTTATATGTCTATATATTATATATATTTGATGTATTATACAAAATTAATATATATTACATAATATATAAACTATGTTACTGTATTACTATATTTATAATGTCTTATACATTATGTTTATATATTTATTTAGCTCAGTTAGTGCTTGCTGAGAAATCAGTGTTCCTCGCCTGCTCAGCCACATACTCTGTTGTCCTTCAGACAGCGAATGAATGACAAGCCCACGGCAAAACCACAGACTGTCTTGAGGGTCCTTTCCATACAGGGGTTTTTTTGGGGGGGCGGGGGGGTGGCTGCGAGGACTAATTTGAGTAATTAACTTTCTAGAAAGTCATTTGCTACGTGATAGTATCTGAACGTGCTACCATGTTCGTCTTTTCCAAGCAGCCTGTGGAATCTTGAGGCAAAGGAGGGGGGGATCAAAAGAAAGAGAATTTGCCCAGGGGTGCCTTTGAGCCCTTGAGCGTCTGCTTTAGTCAGGCTCAGGTCATGATCCCAGTGCCCTGGGATCGAGCCCCCACGTCGGGCTCCCCGCTTGGCAGGAAGCCTGCTTCTCCTTCTCCTGCTCCCCCTGCTTGGGTTCCCTCTATCATTGTCTCTTTCTCTGTGTCAAATAAATTAGTAAATAATCTTAAAAAAAAAAAAAGAGTTGCCCAAAGACATTGTTGGTGGATGTACATTTACAAGATGATGGGGGGCGCCCACGTCGGGGAGAGCCTCATCTTCCGATCTGGGACTGTGCGGTCCGTCCGGGTTTGCTGAGGAGGCCAGGGAGGTTCTGCTAGGTTTGCAGAAGCAGGCCTGGGACTCAGCCCTTGGCCTTTGCTCCTTGTTCTGTGGCAGGGAATATCCCACCAGGCAGAGGCTGCAAATACTGACTGAAAAGAGAGGTTGACATTTCAAAGTATTGTTCACAGATTTTAATTTTCCTTTGTTCTATGACTATTTGTATTACACTAGTATTATTTTCTTGCTTTGTTTTGCAGCAATCTTTAAGATCCCCATCTCCCGCTCACTAGAAGGAAGACTCCCTGAGCGGAAGAGTTTTGCTGTGTTTACTGCTATATTCCTAAAACCAGGCCTCGACTTCTGTAGACACTGATTGAAACAAAGAATCAATCGATAAGAAGAGTATAAAGGTGATGCTATCAATTATACCTCAATAAATCTGAAAAAGACAGCCTGAGAAAAACCCACTGTCATTTTTAAAAGTGATATTATGCTAAATAGGATTTGTTTCATTCTTTTTTTTTTTTTTTTTAGATTTTATTTATTTATTTGTCAGAGAGAGAGAGAGCACAAGCAGGGGGCATGGCAGAGGGAGAAGCAGGCTCTGCTGAGCAGAGAGCCCGATGTGGAGCTTGATCCCAGGACCCCGAGATCATGACCCGAGCAGAAGGCAGAGGCTTAACCCACTGAGCTACCCAGGTGCCCCTGTTTTATTTTTAATATGAGATTTGGGGGGGGATAAAAATTATATAGGTTCATTACATTTTCTTTTTCAAATGGAACAAAAGTGAAAAAAAAATTAACACATGACACCCATTAGGACAGCACACACACACACACACACACACACACACACAGAAAAGGGACCGCATGAGGACAGAGTAAGGAAGTGGCCATGTGAGCATCTGGGTGGCTCAGGTCATGATATTAGGGTCCCTGTCATCCCCTAAGCAGGGAGTCCGCTTCTTCCTTTCCCTCTGCCCTACCACGCCCCCCACGCTCTCTCTCTCTCAAACAAATAAATAAAATCTTAAAACAAAAAAAAGCCTTCCTCTTTCTGTTTTCATCCTCCCTCCTGAATGCCATTACATAGCATTTCATTATATGGATGGACCACACGAGTTGACCAGTGCGGTCCACTTCAAAGTTTTTTATTTTTGTTTGGGGGGAGTTGTTTTTTTATTAGGAAGGCAACTTCCTCTTTCTTTTCTTCTCTTTTCTTTCCCTTCCTCTTTTTTTTTTTTTTTTTAATTTGTCAGATAGCACAGGAGCGAGCACAGGCAGACAGAGTGGTAGGCAGAGGCAGAGGGAGAAGCAGGCTCACTGCCGAGCAAGGAGCCGGACGTGGGACTCGATCCCAGGACGCTGGGATCATGACCTGAGCCGAAGGCAGCCGCTTAACCAACTGAGCCACCCAGGCGTCCCTTCTTCTTCTTCTTTTAATCTTTTGACCCCTTTCTCTCCTCTCTCCCACTCCCCATCCCTGCCTCAGGCAACCACCACCAGGTTTCTGTATCTATGAGCTTGACGTTGTGTCCTTGCTGCTGTTGTTTGAGATTCCCCATAGGAGAGAGAATATCTGGTATTTGGTTTCACTTAGCACAATGCCCTCAAGGTCCATTTGTGCTGTAGCAAATGGCAAGAATCCATTCTTTTTCAGGGCTGAATAATATTCACTGCATATACCACAATTTCTTTATCCATTCTTCCATCAGTGGACTCTTAGGTTGTTTCCACATTTTGGCTACATAACTAATATTGCAATGATTATGAGGGTGTGTTTAACTTTTCAAATTAGTGTTTTTGTTTTCTTCCGACAAAACCCCAGATGTGGAATTGATAGATGATATGGAAGTTCTAGTTTTAATATTTTGAGAAGCCTCTGTAGTGCGTAGTGTTTTTCATAGTGGCTGCAATGACATTCCCACCAATGGGGCACAAGGGTTCTCTCTTCACCTCCTCGTCAATGTTTGTTATTTCTGGTCTTTGGCTATCATCTTATAGCCATCTGACAGGTGTGAGATGATATCTCATTGTGGTTTGGATTTGGTGATTAATGCTGCTGAGCCTCTTGTCATGTACTTAACCTATTGGCCATCTGTAGGTCTTTGGAAGGTGAGATTCCATTGTATGAATATAGGGCATTTTATTTATTTATCTGTTCATCTGTTGAAGGAGGTCTGAGTTGTTTCCACCTTCTGTCTATTATGAACAATGCTGCTATAAATACTCACATGCACGTTTTTGTATAGACATAAGCTTTCGGTTCCCTTGGGTATATACCCAGGAGTGGAATAGGGCTATATGGTAACTTGATGTTTAATTGAGAAATTGCCAGATTACTTTCTGAAATCACTGCACCATTTCAACTTCCACCAGCAGTACATGAGGATTCCAATTTCTCTGCATCTTCGCCAACACCTGCTGTAATTTGACTTTATTTTAACCTTCTCCTTACTTTTCAATTTTTCTTTTTCCCCACCTCCTTCACTCTATTTCCTCCCCTCCCTTACACAAATCAGCAGAATTTCTAATATTATTGAGAACCTAAAATAGTTCCACCAAGGAGCCCTTTGCCTGGTGTTTTCTTTGATCCTAAACTCCTCTTGCATTAAAATTGCTATTGGTCTCTGAACCCACATTTCTATTATCTTTGAATTTCTAATCCTTAGCAGCCAAGCCGCTATCTAGATGCATTGTACTCGATCAACATTTCTAAGGATCTCGGGCTTTGAAAAGAACCTGAAAAGTTTCCTAACCTAATTCATTTTGTTTAATGAAGGACAGAGGTGGACAGAAGATTGGAAGGAAGAAAGGTGGGAAATAAGAAAAGAGGAGGGACACAGAGGGAGGGGAAGAGAAGGACCACCAAGTACTTGCCTGACGTTTCATATACAACATCTTATTTAAATCTCACTATGATCACATAAGATTGGTGCTATCTTCCCCCATCTCAAAATGAGGCTACTGAAGTTAAGAGAAGTTAATTATTTCGTTCAAGGTCCCTCAGCTTGTTAGAGTTAAATTTAGCTACCTGCAACTCCAAATCCTGGGATCCAAGAAACTCTTGAATTTCAAGGAGGTGGATTACCCTCAAGGGTGTATGATTACCTTATCCCTTGGTCCTGGGACAGACACGCCCTGGATGGACCACAGTTTTGGAAATGAAGGGTTATTATTAGGAGAATAACACAGTGTCTCATTTCTGAAAGGAGTCAATGCTATGATGGGAGAAGTTTTATGTCAAAGACAGGTGATGCCTCAGGTGAGAATACAGGCTAGGAAACTGGCTACGGTTTTGGTATTTGTCCCTGGAAGGAATGCCAAAGTTAGTTAGATATGTGAGACGGTGTGGAAAACTCCGGGAGAAAACTTCAGCACGTGTGTTACCTCAGTACGAAAGGAGGCTACTCATGTTTCTGCAAGCTATTCAAAGAGCACTGGCAATTTATAAAAATAGACAGGACAAGGTCATTACACAACCAAGTTCATTTGTTTCATTTTTGCCTTTGACTTCTAGGGATTGCTTCTGAAAACATTTTTTAAAATTACGTCTGGGGGCGCCTGGTGGCTCAGTTGGTTAAGCATCTCACTCTTTAGTTTGGCTCAAGGGGGTGATCTTGGGGTTGTAAGATGGAGCCCTGTGATAGGCTGACAGCTCAGCGGGGAGTCTTCTTCTCTCCTGATCCCTCCCCCTGCTCGCTCTAGCTCTCTGTCTCTTTTTGTCTCAAATAAACAAAGCTTTAAAAAAATTATCTTTTTGCATAACTAACAAAGTCAACTCCATAAACCATAATCAGAGAAGTCTAATCTCAAGCACCTGGGTGGCTCAGTCGGTGAAGCCTCTGCCGTCCATCAGGTCATGATCCCAGAGTCCTGGGATGGAGCCCTGCATCGGGCTCCACACTTGGCTGGGAGTCTGCTTCTCCCGCTACCACTCCCCCGCTCATGTTCTCTCTTTCTCACAGATAAAAATCTTAAAAAAAAAATAAAAAAGAGAGAGAAAGAGAAGTCTTATCTCTTTCTCTCTCTGCCCCATTCCCTCCTCTCCCTAGAGGTAGTGGTATTGTGTTTCGTTTTGTTTTAAGTAGTCTCCACGCTAGGCATGGACTTGAACTCACAATCCTGAATCAGGACCTGAGCTGACAGGTGGTGATCTGTGAGGGTCATGGGTTGGAGCCTTGAGTGGGGCTCTGTGCTCAGGGCAGAGCTGACTTGAGATTCTCTCTCCCTCTGCCCCTCGGGCATATGCTCTTTCTCTCTCTCTAAAATAATAAATAAATCTTTTTAGAAAGAAAGAATGAAAGAAAGAAACGAAGGAAGGAAGAAAGAGAAAAAAGACCTATACTGACATCAAGACCTGAAGTGAGATCAAGAGTCAGATGTTTAACCAACTGAGCTGCCCAGGCACCCCTTGGGTGTTTTTTGTTTTTGTTTTTTTTTTTAACTTATTTGTCAGAGAGAGAGAGAGAGAGAGACAGAGCGAGCGCACAAGGAGGGGGAGCAGCAGGCAGAGGGAGAAGCATGCTAAGAAACTGAGCAAGAAGCCCAGTGTGGGATTCGAACCCAGGACCCTGGGATTATAACCTGAACCTAAGGCAGATGCTTAACTGACTGAGTCACCCGGTTGTCCCTTCATTTATTCTTCTAACTTTTTGTCTTTTTACTTCCTTTTTAAAAAAAGTAATCTCAATGATCAAGGTGGAACTTCAACTCATGACCCTGAGACCAAGAATCACATTCTGTACTGACTGAGCCAGCTAGGAACCCCTTATCTATTTTTTAAAAAGTATAATGTATGTTCATCTCTTCTTCCCCCTCTAGTTAAGATAAATAAATAAATAAATACCTTTTGTTTTGTCACCTTCCTTTTTTTCACTGGAGTCATGTCATAGCAGTCTGTAGAGATACTTGTTTTTGTATTTCCACCAGCAAAAAATAAAAGTGCTTGTTTCCTGACTTCTTTGTCAACACATTTTTTTGTCAAACTTTTAGATTTTTGCCAATCTGATAGTTGAGAAGTAGTATCTCACTGTAGTTTTAATTTGCATTTCTTTCATTACAAGTATGATTGTAAGGAAATCTCTTTTCATATATTTAAAGGTCCTATACTTTCTTTCTTTCTTTTTTTTTTTTTGTAAATGTGTGTTTATATATCCCACATTTGCCTATATCCCACAAGGGGATGGTTTTCCTTTTTTTCTCCATCTTTTTAAGCCCTTCATATATTAGGGATATTTACAGTGAGAGGCCAGAGGTAGCTAGTGGCTGACTGTTATCATCAGGAATTCTGTGACCCAGCTGATGCCACATTGGTACAGCTGAGTGCACCTTGCGAATTTAAAATCTGTTATAGTGGGACTATTTACTCCCTGGTGATTGGCAAATCCCATGAGACAGGAAGTCCTCCTTGCCCTGCAGGACACAACCACTGGACAGGAATCAAAGTTGGAAATTTGTTTTCCCAGTTTTTAACTTATCTTTTTGTTTGGCTGATTGATGTGTTTCGTTATGCAAAAAATTGTATTGTTGTTGTTGTTTTGGATAATGCAAATGTCAGCCTTTTCTTTAATTGCCTTTTGAGTTTTGAGTTCAGAATTTTGAACTTTTGAGTTCAGAAAGTTTCTCCAATTCCTCCATTACAAAGGAATCACCCTTATTTCCTTCTAGTACTTACATAGCTTTATTTCATAAAAAACTTTTACAAATCTTTGACCCCTTTGGAATTCATCTTGTGTAAAAAACAGATATGGGGGCGCCTGGGTGGCTCAGTGGGTTAAAGCCTCTGCCTCAGGCTCAGGTCCTGATCCCAGGGTCCTGGGAGTGAGGCCCACATGGGGCTCTCTGCTCAGTGGGGAGCCTGCTTCCTTCTCTCTGCCTGCCTGTCTGCCTACTTGTGACCTCTGTCTGTCAAATAAATAAATAAATAAATAATCTTTTAAAAAGAAACTGATATGATTGTCTGGCTATCCACTTACCCCCATATACCTTTTTCCTTCATTGATTTGAGATGCCACCTTTATCACATATTAAATTTCCTGATGCAATTATTTTTGGATTTTTCACTTTGTTTTATTGATCTATATATTCATGTGCCAACACCTTAATCTTACTATCCAGCCTTATGATGTTTTAATAACTGGTAAGGCTAGGCTTTCTTCATTTTCTTCTTTCTCAGGGCTTTCCCAAATAGTCTTCTTTATTTAATCTTCCAAAATAAAATTGTCTTAACTCCAAGACTCCTTCTTCTATTGCTTTTCCAAGTGTAAAAAAATACAGCCTTGTATTTTCTGACTTGTGCTCCTCTAGTCTGTACTCCCACTTTGATGGAGACCTTCTCTTTTTTTCCCCCTGATGTCCTTGCTCTGAATAATTTGAATTCTACACCCAGACGTTTCCTCACAGAGAAAGCATTTTGTAAACTTCATCTACCACTTTTGGAAATAATGAATTCTGATGCTGAATAGCTATGGGATTTGGAATAAGACCACTTCCAGATTTTTTTCAGCTATATACACTGTAAGTGAAAAGATGTTCTATTTCATTGGGGTTTTGTTTTGTACAATTAGAAATCATTTTCAGGGTAGCTCAGTGAGTTGAGCCTCTGCCTTTGGCTCGGGTCCTGATCCCAGGGTCCTGGGATCGAGCCCCGCACCGGGCTCTCTGCTCAGCCGGGAGCCTGCTTCCCTGCCCAACCTGGTCTCTCTGCCTGCCTCTGGGCCTACTTGTGATCTCTCTGTGTCAAATAAATAAATTTTAAAAAGAAAGAAAGAAAGAAATCATTTCCGTCCGTTCTCAGTCGTACGTATCCAGAGAACCAGACTCCTGGGAGCACTCCCCATGAAACACGTTCTGACACCCCTCCTCCTCACACTCCTTCAGGATTTGCTCCTTGATCTCCAAATGGTGGAGCGCCCCAGAACTCAGATTTCAGACCTCGTCTTCTCTCATCTAAACTCCCTCCCTGAGTGAGTTTATACTCTTGAGAATTTAAAGGAGGACTCCCAAATTCTGTATCTCCAGCCTGGACCTGCACCACGTACTCAGAATTTGCACCTCTAACTGCTTCCTTATCATCTCCCACTGAATGTCTCAAAGGTGTCTTCAATTTAACTTTTCCCAAAGCAACTCTGATGTTCTCCCCCTAGGCCTGTTTCCCTTAAGTCTTCCCAAGCTCAGTTAGTGATAATCCTGTTCCCGTAGCTGAGGGAAAATCCTCTCCCACTCTCTCGATACCACCTACTCCTGGGTTCACTCAGGTGACCACAGCTCAGCTGAACTGGCCGGAATGACTGGGACAGCTCGTCTCTCTCCACGCGGGGTTACCTCGGGCTTCTTCAGACCCTGGCTTCCACAGGACTCCTAGAGGGCAAGCCCCGGCCATACAAGCCCGTCTTAAATCTCTTCTCGATTACAGCTTCTGATGTACCAATATGAGCTCAGTGTCTTTATTGCTGGAGCAAGGGAACCAGCCCCGGGAATGCCTATGTATGGCGAAATGACTCTGCGAGGCCCAGCTGCCAGGAGACTGCCCACACTGTGGCACACACTTACTCATCCGTAATCGGCAAACTTTAGCAAAGCTGCAGTCAGCTGACAGCTTTGCAGGGCCTGCTGATGTGACCACAACACTCAGCTTTTCCTCCCCCTAGGATGATTCTTCAGCTCTTTTGTCTAAGTGCTTTTTTTCCTAAGGCAAACTCTCCCAGGATTTTCATTCAGGGCTCTTGCAGCTAAACACTCACAGGTCCCCAGCTTTGAGGATTGGTGGCCCTTTCTCTATACTTTCAGGTTTCCTAGTGTTTCACAATTTGTACCTGCCCGGACTTCTCCTGTCTTTTGTTAGTTGTTTCGTAAATTTTCCAACACTTTCATGTATGTTCTTTTTCTTTACATAATCCCTTCCTCTGATTTCCTTGGGTTATTTTTCATGTCCTTTTTCTAACTACATGAACTGAATGTTTAATTCATTTGTTTGCATTCTTTCTTAATCATGAATGTTACAAGCTACTATGTTTCTTTTTTAAGTAGATTATTTATTTATTTGAGAGAGAGCACACCCGTAAGCATGACGGGGCAGGGAGCAGACTCCTTGTTGATCCCAACTCTGGATTTGATCCCAGGACCCTGAGATCATGACCTGAGCCCAAGACAGATGCTCAACTGACTTGAGCAACCCAGGTGCCCCCAAGCCATTACATTTCTACCCATTAAATCCCCCCATCCGGTCACTGAGTTCAGATACACTTAGCCTGTAGCAGGCATTGTACTCTACACACACTGTTTTTACATCCCAGATTAATCTTCCATGCCCATTTTATAGATGAAATATGCACTCCGATGTCTGTCTTGTTGTGCCTGGCTGGCTCAGTCAAAAGAGCACGTGATTCTTGATCTCAGGGTCGTGAGTTCAAGCCCCATGCTGCGTGTAGAGATTACTAAAAATACAATAATAATAATAAATTAATTTTTTAAAATGTCTGTGTTGTGTTGCTATTCCGGGGACATTTGAACATTCAGTTTTAAGGGTTCCCCCAGCCTGTGCCCCTGTCCCTCTATCTCGTATTTCAATACTCATAGCAAATGCCATTTCTTCCGAGGAAAGGTGAGTAGAGCACCGACCGCCCGATCTGAAACGGCCTCCCCCCGCACTCGCGCACATTGTTTTAGTTTGTTCACGGCACTATCTCAAACTGTCTTGTTCATCTATTTTGTTTCCTCGCGATGGTCGGCCTCCACGTCTGCGCTTCAGACTTCAAGGAACAGACATCCGTGTTTGTTCCACCTCTCATTCCTGAGGCTCCTCCGAGCCCGTGGCGCGCGTACGCAGGAGCCGAGTGCTGGAACCGGGCGCCGCCGCCCGCCAACCGCGCAGCTGGCCCACGCGCCAGCCCCGCTGCGCTCCGCCGAGACGGAAAGCGGCAGCCCCTCGGGGCCTGGAAGCGCGACCCTGGAGGACGAGGCGCGGCCCGGAGCGCACTCGGAGCCGCCCGCTGCACCAGCCGCTGCGACCTCCGGCGACGGGAGGGGAAACGACCTCGGCCGCCCACAGCGCCGCCACACAGATTCCGACGTCCCGCACGGGCCCGCGAGAGAGCGAGAGAGGAGGAGAGGTCGCCCAGCCGCACGGGGGGAGGAGGGACAGCTGGGGACCCGCGACTGGCGGCGACGGGGCGCAGGGCTTGGGAGCGGCCCGAGGAGCGCCTGGGCAGGATGGACCCGGGGGGGCGGGGGGAGGGGAGGAAGGGCGCGCCGGGGAGGCCTCCGGGGCCCGCGGCGAAGGCGGGCGAGCGCGGCCCGCGGTAGGAGGCGCGGAGGGGCGCAGGCGCGGCGTGCGCGGGCGGGGCGCG
>ML111281.1:11740-76768 GCA_003697995.1 Taxidea taxus jeffersonii
GGGGGCGGGCGGGGCGGCCGCGGGGGCCGTCGCCTCACTTCCGGGAGCGCCTGGGCGCCGCGCCCGCCTCCAGCGCGCCGCGCAGCCTGCAGGCCGGCCCCGCACCGCGCAGCCCCGCGAGCGCGCAGCCCGGCCGGAGTCCCCAGCGCGCGCGGCCCGGGCCGCTCCCTCCCGCCATGGGCGCGTCGGCGCGGCTGCTGCGCGCGGTGATCATGGGGGCGCCGGGCTCGGGCAAGGGCACCGTGTCGTCGCGCATCACCAAACACTTCGCGCTGAAGCACCTCTCCAGCGGGGACCTGCTCCGAGACAACATGCTTCGGGGCACAGGTGGGAGCCGGGGCCGGAGGGGTGGCGGGGCGCCGGCGCCCGGGCCGGGATGTGCGGACGGGGACGCGGGTCTGGGGAAAGTGGAGCCCCGGGATGCGGTGCGGGGTCCGGGGTGCGGGTCCGGGGATGCGGAGGCGGGATCCCCCTCCCGCCGCGCAGGGGACAGACCTTGGGCAGCTGAGCAATTGCGCCCCGAAAGCTCCAGGCTCCCGGGCAGCTTTGGGCGGGTTATTGGGGGAAAAGACTAGAGAGTTAGGACGAGTTCGAAGTTCAGAGTTTAAAGTAAACTGCTGGGGGGTGTCTGGGGGGCTCAGTGGGTTAAGCCGCTGCCTTCGGCTCAGGTCATGATCTCAGGGTGCTGGGATCGAGTCCCTCATCGGGAACTCTGCTCAGCAGGGAGCCTGCTTCCCCTTCTCTCTCTCTCTCTGCCTACTTGTGATCTCTGTCAAATAAATAAATGAAATCTTTTTAAAAAAATAATAAATAATAAATAAAGTAAACTGCTGGGCTTCGTTTGAGCGGCACGTCCCTGTCCAGTCGCTCTGCTCCCTGAAGATCTGTAGCCTGTTCTCCACAGGCCCTTTCACCTGGAGAGCTGGAGTTTGACCTGAAGGGTTTGCGCTTCCCTTTGCTTTGCTTTGTTTTGTTTAAACGCTGGGATTTTCTGGATCCACCCATTCTCCCATAATCTGAAGGCCGGCTCTTATTTGTGCTCGCTGCAATCACAAAATTGGCTTAGAACTTTGATACCCCAGAGATTTCTTAGACAGGAAAACTATTCTTGTGCATAGTTATCTGAAAGACTGTTTTGTTTCTTTTCTTTTTTAAGATTTTACTTATTTATTTGAGAGAGAGCGAGCATGAGAGGGGACACGAGCAGGGAGCCCGATGCAGGACTCAGTCAGGGGACTCCGGGATCATGGCAGTCGCTCAACCAGCTGAGGCCACCCAGGCCCCCGACTGTTTCGTTTCTCATGCCCAGTAAATTCTTAAAACTCAGCACCAAGTCCAGTCAATAAACTCTATACAGTGGATGAATTTTATGTTAAGCAAATTATATGTTAAGAAAGCTGTTTTTATTTTTTAAAAATTTTCTAATAATGATTTAAAAATATGTTTTTAAAGTAATTCCTACACCCAGCATGGGGCTTGAACTAACAACCGGGAGATGAGATAAGAGTCTCACACTCAACTGTCTGAGCCAACCATGGCCCCGAAAAAGCTGTTTTTAAGAAGTCAACAGTAAGATGAGGCGTTTTTCCTCAAAGGTATTTGACCTTTATTTTCCAAAACAGAACTCATTTTGAACCTCCTTTTTTTTTTTTTTTAAGATTTTATTTATTTATTTGTTAGAGAGAGAGAGAGCGCGAGCGAGCACAGGCAGACAGAGAGGCAGGCAGAGGCAGAGGGAGAAGCAGGCTCCCCGCCAAGCAAGGAGCCCGATGCGGGACTCGATCCCAGGACGCTGGGATCATGACCTGAGCCGAAAGCAGCCGCTTAACCAACTGAGCCACCCAGGCGTCCCTTGAACCTCCTTTTAAAAAAATTTAGAAGTAATGCCTGCACAAGGTGAAAAAAGGATTGGAAAAGGACAGAACTACTTGAAATGAAAAGGAAAGCCCTCTCGTTGCCTGCCTCAGTCCAGTTCTTCACAGGGGAACAGGACCTTGTGTTTCTGTTGAGAAATGTATATTTGTGTACAAACACACGTATTTTATACATGCAAGCATACTGTGTATGTATTCTGCACCAGCGTATTTTCACTTTGTATCTAGGATATTTTTCCACATCAGAGCATAAAAATCCACTTCATCCTGTTCATGGTTGTATAGGTATCTGTTTGCTGAATCTAGATCATTTCTAGGTGGGGCTTTTGTCTGTTTTAAAATACAAGCAGAAAAAAAGAACCATCTCCGCGGTTTTAGTTTGTCTCTTGGAGTTCTTTCAATCAGCACGGCATGGAGTCTAGCAAATGAGTGCTTTTATTTTTCTCTTCTAACATTGATCTTTTAAGAAACATACAGTGTATACAGTATTCTGTAGTCAGTTAACATTTCTTCAGAAGGTTAAATTGTCTGGCGCGCTTGCTAAATGTTCTTGATGCAACATTCTTAAGTAGTTAGGTAACAGTAAACAGCCTCCAACCCGGCACCCGGTGGGGGTAAGTTTATCCAAAGTGGGAAGGCTTAAAGAATGCCTAAGAGATTCTCTGAAAAATAACTGGGCAGTGAGGTATCACTGTGTGGTTAAAGAACACTTTTATTTTATTTTTCTTTAAGATTTTATTTATTTATTTGACAGAGAGAGATCACAAGTAGGTAGAGAGAAAGAGAGAGAGAGGAGGAAGCAAGTTCCCCGCTGAGCAGAGAGCCCCAAGTGGGGCTTGATCCCAGGACCCTGAGATCAGGACCTGAGCCGAAGACAGAGGCTTTAACCCACTGAGTCACCCAGGCGCCCCTAAAGAACACTTTTAGCAGGAAGTTAAGGTTCCATTCATTTGTGAAAACATCCTTAATTTTATTTTTTCGGTGTTCCAAGATTCATTGTTTATGCACCACACCCAGTACTCCACTCAATACCTGCCCTTCTTAATACCCACCACCAGGTTCACCCAAGCATTTTTATAAAAGTTAAGTTGAAAGCCAATGAAATAAACTTCTTTCAAAATTAAGAAACAATGCCCTGTTTATCCTTAATATCCCCAGACAGGCCCACTGTTCTCTTTCTGACTCCACGCGGAGAAAGGGAGGCTGGAGGGAGGGAAGGGGAGCATCCCTTAGAAAGAAGTCCAGTTTGCCTCGGCGTCAGGCGCCTGCTCCTTTTTTAAAAGGTCTTTAAAAACAGCAGTTCTTTAACAAAGAAAACAAAGTAGAGTTTAGGGAGATATCAGAAGACTGTTATTACAGATGTTCCGTATCTCAGGACTAAGAATATTTTCTCTAAATATTTTTCTCTTCTTGTTTTTTGTTGTTGTTTTTGTTCTTTTGTTTTGTTTTGTTTTTTAGTGGAATTGGATATTTCCCACAGGATCAGAGCCGAAAAAGCATTGTAGTCTTTTATTAAAAAATACTGTTTCATGTTTTTTTATACTAAAGTGTATTTGTTATAAAGGTAGAAAAACATGTCATGAGAATTAAAATCCTCATAATTCTACCACTGGGAGACAATAACAATTAACCCTTTAGTGCCTTAGATGCTTTTTTCTTTGCCTTTTTCTCTGTTGCATTTGTATGTATTTGCAAAATTGTTGCATTCTAAGTGATTGCTCATGTACCTTTTCTCTCACTTATTGTGAGCATGGCCACACACCATGAGGCAGTCATAAAAATGATATTTAATTTTTTTATTCATATATTTTTTAAAGATTTTACTTATTTATTTGACAGAGCAAGCATTGGCACAAGCCGGGGGAAGGCACAGGCAGAGGGAGATGGAGAAGCAGATTTCCCGCTGAGCAGGGAGCTTGATGTGGGGCTCAGTCCCAGAACCCTGGGATTGTGACCTGACCTGAAGGCAGAAGCTTCACCGACTGAGTCACCTCGGCGCCCCAAAAATGATATTTAACATTTTCCTATCATTGGACATTTATGTTATTAACCATTCTTTGCTATAATAAATACTGTTATGACCATCTTTGTTCATGAACACTTGGCAGCGTCCCTGCCTACTTCCTTCCAGTATGAAATCCCGAGCGTGGAATTTCTATAAACGTGGTCCTGTCAAATAGGGTTGAAGAAGGAGGGCACTGGATTACTCTCCAGCCTCTGTTTCATGACGGTGCTGTGTTTTATAACCTAGCGCTGTATTTTAGAGCTGAAGTTTAAAAATCAACCCAGAGGATGTGACAAGGACACTGGACACACGAGGCCACCTGTTGGCAGGACCAGATGTGGAGTCATGGTGACTCCAGGTATGAACCCGGAGTCAAGAGGCTGGAGACTGACTCTTAAGACATTAGGGCAGCCCACTGGTTTAAAGATGAGAACTGAGTGCAGGAGGGGTTGAAGAACTCGCTCATTTGTAAACAGCAGTTACCCGGAGACGGCGGTGAACACCCAGGTCCCCTCCAGCACCAGTTAGACACTTCGCTGATGCAGTGTTGACGGTCGGGAGATCATTTTTGGTGGGCACAGTTGTTTAATCTCTTTATTTCAAAGGCTATTTGGAAAGCAGTGAACACACCAGACTTCATTTTTATGGACATCAGGATCCGTGAATTTGAAAAGCTGGGTTGCTTTGAGGAAAGTTATGCAGTAAGTAATGGTCTGGCTGTGGCAGAAATCGTGAGGTTGCTGTGGGACTGCCCAGAGTTTGAGACACTGCCTTGTGGTTTACTGCTTCTCGGAGACGGAACCCTGCACTAGATGGCTGATCCTTTCAAATGTCCTTTGTGCTCATCTATCTGTACGTTGGGGAAGCTGAACTCAGTAGATGACTGTCAAAGTCTTTGTCAGCTCCCAGGATTCCCTAACAAAAGTTTTACTATATACAGCTGTGCAGCATAGGCACCTCTAACGGTTTTGACAGTAGGGCACATTATTTTTGTAAAGGCCAAAAACCCCAAAACCCTAATTTATAAGAGGCAGTATATTTACATGGTTTGGAATTCCAAGAAATGTAAAAGGGCATTTAGTGAAAAATCCTTCTAGAGCTATTTCATGTGTATACAACCAAATGTTACCTGTTCTTTCCTGTTTTTCTCTTACATAAATGACAGCAAGCTGTCATACGGTACTGTTCCTTTCATAATAGTGCTTTCTGCAAGGATTGCCTTGTTTTTAATGGGTTCATTGAGATCTAATTCATATACCAACTATTTTACCCATTTGAAGTTTACAATTGATTGGACTTTAATATATGCCCAGAGTTGTGGAACCATTACCATGGTCAATTTTAGAACATTTTTATTACCCCCTAAAGAAACCTCATACCCATTAGTAGTCACTCCTGTCTCCCCTCCGCTCCCCAGTCTGAGCCCCTGGCAACCCCAGTCTACTTTCTGCCTCTACTGATATGTGTCTTCTGAACATTTCAGACGAACAGACTCATACAGTATGGGGTCTTTTATGTCTGCTTCTTTTCACTTAGCTTGACGTTTTCAAGGTTCACCCGTGTTGTAGTGTGTGTTGGTTCTCCGTCCGTTTTATTGCTGAGTAGTATTTGATCAAATGGATGTAGCACATCTTACTTATCCATTCCTCACTTGGCGGACATTTGAGTTTCCACTTTTCGGCTCTTGTGTACAAGTTTTTGTGTACATGTGTTTTAATTTGTCTCGGATGTGTGTGTGTGTGTGTGTGTACACCTTGGCATGACATGCAATTGCTAGGTAAGGTGGTAACTCTTTTTAACATTTTTGAAAACTGCCACAGTATTTTTCCAATTTGACTACAGCATTGAAAACCCTACCAGCAATAGAGAGGAGTTTCCATTTCTTAACATTCTTGCCTATTCTTGTTATTATCTGTCTCTTTGATTGTAGTCATCCTGGTGAGTGTGAAATGGTATCTCTTTGTGGCTTCCATTTATATTTCCTTAATGACTAGTCATGTTGAGCATCTTCCATGTGCTTATTGGCCATTGGTATATCTGCTTTTTGCATTCAGATCCTTTGCCCGTTTTTAAAAATGGGTTTTTATTGTGTAAGGATTATGTCTTTTATTGTTGTAAGAATTCTTTAGATATTCTAAATACAAGTTCCTTATCAGATAAAGGATTTACAAACATTTTCTTCCATTCAGTGGATTGTCTTTTCACTTTTGTGGTGCTCTTTGTGTTTTTTTTTTAAATTATTTTTATTAACATATGATGTATTATTTGCCCCAGGGTTACAGGTCTGTGAATCGTCAGGCTTGCACACTTCACAGCACTCACCATTTCACATGTTCTTTGTGGTTTTTTTTTGTTTGTTTGTTTGTTTTAAGATTTTATTTATTTATTAGAGAGAGAGAGCTCAAGTACCGGCAGACAGAGAGGCAGGCAGAGGGAGAAGCAGGCTCCCTGCTGAGCAAGGAGCCCGACGTGGGACTCGATCCCAGGACGCTGGGATCATGACCTGAGCCGAAGGCAGCCGCTTAACCAACTGAGCCACCCAGGCGTCCCTCTTTGTGGTTTTTAATTTTAATGAATGCAATTCATCTATTTTTTTTCTTTTGATTGTACTTTTGGCCTCATGTCTAAGAAACCATTGACTTATGAATAGTCATGAGGATATATGCCTATGTTCTCTTTTAAGAGTTTTGTAGTTTTAGCTCTTACCTTAATGTCTGTGATTGATACTAATTTTTACATGCAGTGTGAGGTTGAGGTCCAGCTTTGTTCTCTCTTGTCTGGATATCCAGTTTTCCCAGCACTACTTGTTGAAAAGAGTATTCTTTCCCCTTGAATTGTCTTGGTATCCTCGTTGAAAACCAATTGATGGTAAATATCAGGGGTTTCTGGAGTTTCAGTTCTGTTCCTCAATCTGTATATCTTCTGTTATCCCAGAACTACACATTCTTGATTGATGTTTTGAAATCCAAAGCATGTGTCCTCCAACTTTGTTCTTTTTCAAGATTGTTTCAGCTGTTCTGGGTCCCTTGCTTTTCCATATGACTTTTAGGATCAGTTTCTGCAAAGGCACCAGCTAGGATTTTGATAGGATTGCTTTAAATCTGTTATAGTCATTTTTGGAGACTGTTTCCATCTTATTGTTTATTTAACCATTTTATTTATTTATTTGTCTGAGAGAGAGTGAGAGAGAGTGAGCACAAGCAGGGGGAGCAGCAGGCAGAGGCCGAGGGAGAAGCAGGCTCCCCACTGAGCAAGGAGCCCAACAAAGGACTGGATCCCAGGACCCTGTGATCAGAACCTGAGCCGAACACAGATGCTTAACTGACTGAGCCACCCACGTGGCCCGAAACTACTTCCATCTTTTTTTTAAGATTTATTTGACAGAGATCACAAGTGAGCAGAGAGGCAGGCAAAGAGAGAGAGAGCGGGGGAAGCAGGCTCCCTAATGAGCAGAGATTCCAGGACCCTGAGATCATGACCTGAGCTGAAGGCAGAGCCTTTAACCCACTGAGCCACCCAGGCACCCTGACTACTTCCATATGAGATGTTTCTCTATTTAGTTAGATCTTTAATTTCTTACAACAATGTTGGAGTTTTCAGATGGTCCATTTTACACTTCTTTTTAAAAATGTATTGCTAAGATTTTTATATTTATATTCTGATATAATTGTGAATGGAATTGTTTTCTTAATTTTATTTTTCAGACTGTTCAAGGCTAAATTTTTTGTATATTGATCTTGTGTCCTACAACTTTGCTGAACTCATATGAGTTCTAGCAGTTCTTTCAGTGCGTTAGGATTTTCTGTACAGAAGATCATCTCTTCTGCAAATAGGGATAGTTTCACTTCTTCGATTCTGGATGCCTTTAATTTCTTTTTCTGTACTAAGGACCCTGGCGAGAATCTTTGATACAATGTTAAGCAGAAGTGATAAGATCAGATGATCTTTTCTTAATGTTCTTATACTGATGAAATTCAGAACTTTTAAAATAAGCCCCATCCTCTCAATCCCTTTGATGTCATTAGTTGAGGGCTTACATGAGGGGTTGGCCTAAAGAGTGAGAGGTGAGCAAAGGGGCTGATCCCTGTTTTAGGGACTCAGCCCTGAAGCAGTGCAAATTTTTACATTTTTTTCCCCAAACACTGGTGATGAGGCTGACCTCTGCTTCCCCAGAGCAGTGGTCAGAGCGTGGTCAAAGTGACAGAGAGGTGCACCTATACTAAGTATGTGCCCCTTTACAGTGGGGTATTGTATTGAAAGGTTCCTGAGTGCTGTCCCAGGAACCAGGCCCTCTTCCTGATTCAGTCTGTGACCCCTGGCCACACACCTGTCAATTCCAGGCAGTTAATGTGGTTAGTGAAAACCCAAAGTTTCATGCATATGACAATTTAGTATCTGTTCTGAAGTCAGTGTGGCAGTTTATGCCAAGAATTATGGAAACAGTCATATACTTTGACCATTTAATCTGACTCCTAGGAAATTATCTATCAGAAATAATTCAAGGGCACCTGGGTGGCTCAGTGGGTTAAGCCTCTGCCCTCAGCTCAGGTCATGATCCCAGGGTCCTGGGATCGAGCCCCACATCAGGCTCTCTGCTCGGTGGGGAGCCTGCTTCCCTCTCTCTCTCTGCCTGCCTCTCTGCCTACTTGTGCCTACTCTCTCTGTCAAATAAATAAAAATATCTTAAAAAAAAAAAGAAAGAATTCAAAAAACAGAAAAAAGAAGAAAGGGTGTTAAGATCTTCAAAAGTAGTAGTAGGGCAAAATCAAGACCAATTTAGATAACTTAAATGTCCAACAGCCCCCCTGTGATAATGTTTTATATATCAAACTTGGGTATTTGTTGATGGAGTGTTATATAGTTAACCAAAAATGACTATATAAAGTCACTGAAAAATATTTATAAAATAATGCTAAGTGAAAAAAGGACATAAAACTATACATACACCAGGAGCGCCAGGCTGGCTTAGTTGGTAGAGCGTACGACTTCTGACCTGTGAGTTCAAGCCCCACATTGGGTGTGGAGCTTACTTAAAAAAAGAAACAAAGGGACACCTGGGTGGCTCAGTTGGTTAAGCGGCTGCCTTCGGCTCAGGTCATGATTCCAGCGTCCTGGGATCGAGTCCCACATCCGGCTCCTTGCTCGGCAGGGAGCCTGCTCCTCCCTCTGCCTTCTCTGTCTGCCTGTGCTCGCTCTCTCTCTATCTCTAACTAATAAATAAATAAAATCTTTAAAAAAAAAAAGAAACAAAAAACCCCAACAATCCTAAATACACATAGATTATAATAATATCACAACTTCTAATGTGTACAGTTTAAATAGTTTGGTGAAAACTGATGAACAAATCAAAATATTGTTGGGTAAGATTGACATCAGATTGTGAGTAATACTTTTAAACTGTCCATTAAATATTTTCCAGGGCGTTCATAAAACGTACTATGAACACTGTGCTAATCTGGCCAAAAATTGAATTGTGATAGCTGCGTCTGCCTTAGAGGATTAGAAGAATCTCTACAGTAACATGATAGCCAGCACTTATAACACTGAGCCACTTATAAATAATGACTACCTCAGGTCCTTACTTAAAAAGAAAATAATTTCTAGTATCCTGTACATTTTTTCTGATTAGAAAGTTTGCCAAAATACAGAATAGTGCAGATAGATGAAAAAGTCACTTCTGTCACACAGAGGTGACAGCTGTTATCCCGGTGTCAGTAGCTTTCTGTTATTTTTTCTGTTTCTACGCTTGCATTTGCATATTTTTATAAATTGGGAATTTGAAATAGGTATAGATTGTTTTGTAACTTCTGTTTTTATCACAAAAGTTGACAATGCACATTTTTGAGTGACGGTGCCGTCCGGAGGTCCTCTCCAGGCTGGTGGTTTGCTAGGGGCCTGGAATGGGATGAGACTTGTAGGCTTGCTGATAGGTGTTTCCCTCCACCTTCTGCTGTAGAAATCGGTGTGTTAGCCAAGACTTTCATTGACCAAGGGAAGCTCATCCCAGATGATGTCATGACTCGGCTGGCCCTTCATGAGCTGAAGAGACTCACGCAGCACAGCTGGCTGCTGGATGGTAAGTGGCGTCAGAGCATTTCAGCCGGCGGGATGATGTGTGGGCAGAGCAAGGGCCTCTCGTGGCTGCAGACACACATCTGGTGGGTGGGGGGCCCGAGTGCCACCGTTTACCACCCGAAGCCTCGGGCAAGTCATCTTCTCTGGGCCTGCTGCTTCCCCTGAAGCAAAAGGCAGGAGTGGACCGCATGATTCCTACACTCCCTTCAGCTGTGCCTCGTTCCTTCCCCCTCCTCGGAGAATATTTCATGAGGAGGGAGAAGGAAGGGTGGAAAGTAATTTGCAGTCAGCTGTGGTGGGATCCTTGCGGAGAGGTTGATTTCTGGGTTTTGGAGAGAGAGGTATTTACTTTAAGGAACTGGCTCACAGGATGATGGAGGCTGACAGGTCCCGAGGTCTTCAGGATGAGTGTGCAAGCCGGAGACCCAGAAAACCGCTGGGTGGTCAGTCAGGCTCCAGTCTGAAGGCCAGTGGGCTTGAGACGCGGGAGGAGCTGGCTTCCGTTTGAGTCTGAGGTGGGAAAAGCCTCAGACTTTTGAGTATCTCAGCTCAGGGCAGTCAGCCAGAGGAGCTCCCCCTTACTGGGGGGAGGGTCAACCCTTCTGGTCTGCCCAGGCCTTCCCTGGATTAGGGGAGGCCCACCCACATCAGGGAGAACAATCTGCCTTACTCCATCTCCTGATTTAAATGTCACTCTCACCAAAAAACAGCCTCACAGACAGACCCCAAATAATGTCTGACCAGTATCCAGGCATCCCCTGGGTCAAGCTGACACATAAAATTTAACCACCATCACAGCTGCCCTACAGCTCTGCTCTGCCTGCCCCGTATTACTGCTTTTTTTCGGATTGTTCATTAATTAATCCTCTTCCTTCTCCCCCCTCCCAACCTTCCTTTCTTCTTCTTTTTTTTTTTTTTTCATTTGTAAAGGTTTTCCAAGGACACTTGCACAGGCAGAAGCCCTGGATAGAGCTTATCAGATAGACACAGTGATTAATCTGAATGTGCCCTTTGAGGTCATTAAGCAGCGTCTCACGGCGCGCTGGATTCATCCCGCCAGCGGCCGGGTCTACAACATCGAATTCAACCCTCCCAAAGCTGTGGTGAGTCACTGTGTTGGCACAGACAGTCTCTGATCCCTCTTGCCCTCACGGACGTGTTATGACATCTGCTCGGGGTTGGCGGGGGGGGATGTTCTCAGGTCCCGTGGTGTGGTGGACCAGTCCAGGGCACTCGGCTTGTTGGTCCAGGAATCCGCAGGAACAATGGGGGTTTGTTACTCATTCGGAAGCATTTACGGACTTCCTACTCCATGCCAGGAAGTGTGTTGGGAGTTGGGTGAGAAGGATTAGTGATGGCTGTGGCTCATTTAGGGGTTACAGTTGGGATTCCCAGGCTTTCGCTGAGTCATCTCGTATACACATGAAATTACTGAGAGGCTGCTTTTAGGAAACCTTTTAACTCTAAGGACCGATACGGGTGAAGACCTAGGCTCTCAGGGCTCTGCGTCGTGATGATCTGTGTTTGGATTTGGTTCTGTTTACTTAGAAGCACACTTGTGTGCTTGGTGCCTGCAGAGGGATGTCTAAAAACACGCTTCGACGATGAGATGTTTGATCCCAGCCTCTTGTAACTCCTGTTCAGGGCATCGATGACCTGACTGGGGAGCCTCTCATTCAGCGTGATGATGACAAGCCAGAGACAGTTGTCAAGAGACTGAAGGCTTATGAAGTCCAAACTCAGCCGGTCCTGGAATATTACCAGTGAGTTTGTCGCTTTTCAGAACTTCTCTTGCATGATGGAGCATTAAGTTAGGTTTCGATTATCCGTGCTTTACAGCTGAAATGCGAAACACCAGAAGATCTGATTCAAATCGGTTTAAGCAGTATGGGAAGTGTATTAGCTTATATAACAAGAGAATTCCAGAAGGTTGATGGGGCTTCAGTCACCACTAGGTTTGGTCAGAGTTTTGCCGTACTTTCAGCTTTGCATTGGCTGTGTCCTTAGACTCCCTGCCGGATTGCACACGGCTGCCTGGAACAGGCAGGGGCCGTTTTTCATGGGGGGCTGAGGGGTCAGCATTCCCCCAAGTGAACAAAGCCCCACATGCCATGAAGGTGGCGCCGAAACAAACCAGCCCGTGTGTGCGAGGAATGCCTTGTACTGACTGTTGTAGGCCTGGATCACTGCCCGTTCTGGAACCTGCTCCTGGTTGGGAGGGAACAGGCTGGTTGGTCACCCTCTGGAGTGGGGAGTCCCCCCAGAGTCTGCTGTTGGGTAGAGGGAGGGCTGCTGTGGATGGTGGGGAGGCAAGTTGGCTGATGCCCGCCAGCCGTGCCATTAGAGGCACAGAAGCCTCAAGTGGCAGCCTGGCCTCAGATCCTTTATTTGACTAATAGTCTTTAGAGCTTGTGTTTGAACACAATTTTGCCTGCTTGTTAGGGAATTTGTTTCCCACAACAAATATGGGAATGATGGTGAATAATTCTTTGGCTCAGTGCAGTCTGCGTCCTCGGTCTTGACCTCTGCTCACGGGGGAGTGACTGCATCCCCTTTCCTTCGTGACATTCGCTGACTGAACAGTGATTCCGTGTCAAGACAGCTCAGTGCTGTGGTTGGAGCAGGTCTTGGATCCTGACTGCCCAAGTTTAAATCCCAGTTCATTGTTGGTTAACTCGGTCTTAACCTCTTGCTTAACTGGGGGTAAGGATAGAGGGTCGAAAGAGTGTGTTCCTAGGAGTGACTCCTAGAACTGGGTCCGACGCAGAGTGAGCGCCGTGTCATCGTTGGCCGCTACGGGTGGTGGCGTGATGGGTACGCATGCCGTGACCTCTGAAGCCATCATCTCCAAACCGTTCTAGAGTAGTACTTTCTGGACAGTGAAATTACAAGGGAGTCGGCAATACACATTCTCCAGTGGCTGTTACTATGAGTCGGTGGTTTCTCTAATGAGCTTGGCTCTGCAGGTGACCAGCTGTGTGTGTGGCCCTAAGCACAGTCTTCATTCAACCTTTGTGCCACAGATTCATCATGTGTGAAGTCCAGAGCAGTATTAAACAGTTCCTCCTGTACAGGGTTGTAAAATTGCGAGGGTCCACATAAAGGCTTACCACAGCCCCAGCACCAGTAAATCAGTCGGTGGCAGTTGCTGTTTTTATTTACTCTGCCGACATGGGTCCACACGGGTCAAGGCCAGGCCCCAGGAAATTGCACCTCACGCCCCAGGGTGAGGCAGAGCTGGGTAAATCGTAGTTTCCATAACATGGGATATGTGCTTCTATCAGTCAGGAACCTCATTCACACTAACTTCAGCAAAGGGGAATTTATTCTAACTACAAAGTCCAAAGGTAGACCCTGGGTCCAAGTGTTCAGATGGTGTCCTCCGGCCTTGGTCACGGTCAGGGTCAGCTCCTTTTCCATGTTGGCTCAATCTCGGTTGGGCTGTCCCTGTGTGAGCCCCCCAGCATCCCAGCTTGTCTCTTACCACTTCAGCTACTGAGCAGAAGAGGGCCTGTTTGCCAGGAAGAGTCTGGAGTCGGCACCCATTCCCTCTGATCACGTCCATCCTGGAAGCTGGGGAGTGGGGAGAGTGCCACACAATCTCACAGATCGATTTTGGTGAAGGTGTTGTTTCTCAAACACAGTTTTGTTACCCACTCGGAAGTAATCAGAAGGGAGAGTGCATTGTTGCTGGGCTGATCTGAACAGTGCAAGCTATTCATAGACGTAACCAGCTCACACGCAGCAGAAATGAGGGTTATTTTTCTCCAGGGGTGGGGAGGAGAGTTAGGAGGGCTGCCAAGAGGAAGCCTTACAATCGGGGTCCCTATCTTAGGAGATACCCTAGGTTTTTTTGTTTTTTAAGATTTTATTTGAGAGAGAGAGAGCACGAGCAGGGGGAGGGAAGGGCAGAGGGAGAAGCAGACTCCCTGCTGAGCAGGGAGCCCGATGGCAGGACTCGATCCCAGGACTCTGGGATCATGACCTGAACTGAAGGCAGACACTTAACCGACTCAGCCACGCAGACGCCCCAGGAGAAACCCCAGTCTTTCCAGGCTTCCAGCTTTTGCTCCCTCTTGCCATGAACTGAACTTTTCCTTCTAAACTCCAGCATGTAGAGCTAGGGCTGGGCTTACCCAAAAGCTGAAAAGTGGTATTTGCAACAATTTTGATGGTAATTGTTAGTTTAAAATACTGACGGGGGGGGGGGGGCACACGCCTGGGTGGCTCAGTGTTGGTTAAAGCCTCTGCCTTCAGCTCAGGTCCTGATCCCAGGGTCCTGGAATCGAGCCCCACATCCAGCTCTCTGCTCTGCAGGGAGCCTGTCTGCCTCTCTGCCTACTTGTGATCTCTGTCAAATAAATAAATATTAAAAAATAAAATAAAATACTGACAGTGGGGGGGGCATGCCTGGGTGGCTCAGGGGGTTAAGCCTCTGCCTTTGGCTCAGGTCATGGTCTCAGGGTCCTGGGATTGAGTCCTGCATCGGGCTCTCTGCTCCCCAGGGAGCCTGCTCCCCCCCCCGCCCCCGCCTGCCTCTCTACCTACTTGTGATCTGTCAAATAAATAAATAAAATCTTCCAAAAAATAAAATACTGACAATTGTATTGTTTTTTTTTAAATCTTTTTTTTTTTAAGGTTTTATTTATTTCAGAGAGAATGAGAGAGAGCATGAGAGGGGAGAAGGTCAGAGGGAGAAGCAGACTCCCCGTGGAGCTGGGAGCCCGATGCGAGACTCGATCCCAGTACTCCGGGATCATGACCTGAGCTGAAGGCAGTTGCTTAACCAACTGAGCCACCCAGGCGCCTGGTTGTATTGTTTTTTAAAACTCTTTCAGCAGTGAGACAGTGACTAGGTCTGTGCTAACAAACAGCACGAGGTTGTTACTCTTACAGGGACCCATAGGTGAGACTGGTTTATTACAGAGAAATGAAAATGACAAATGTCCATCCAGGGACAGCTTTCAGATTGGAGAGGCTCCTGCACTTGTGCCCTCAGCAATGCACTCACTTGTGACTTCGCACTTCTATTTAAACACTATATGCAAAAGAAACAAAAATAGGGTTTGGGTTTTTTGTTTTTTTGGGGTTTTTTTTTGGTAATCTGAGTAATATGTTAGCTAATTATTTAGCAAAATAAATCCTGATAAGGAACATTACACATTTAGAGGGAGAAGAAAGATCCCGGGTCCACATATACAGCAGCGGCCCTATAAATACGTTGCATAGTCACCCTGAGATGTTTTGTTTTCAGTGCATATCAAAGTTCTCAAAAATGACAGCTTCTTGTGATCCCATGCTCTCGACTTGCTCAAACGCTCTGTCAGTCTGGGTGAGACGCCACTTGTTTAAGAGCTGCTCCTGACTGACTGGCACCATCCATGGGTCCATGTTAAATGAGTATCACCTGCAGACTCCTTTCCTTCAGTTGTAGTGTCATCCAATGACATGAAGTAAAGATCCCCCCCCACCCCCGTTTGGAATATAGCCTCAAACGGACTCTTACCCAATTTGGGTATGCCATTCCAGACATTTTCAGGGTTTACTATCTCCTCCATGCCATTTGAAAGGTTCAAACCCTTGTGCCTCCCTCAGGCATTTCCAGAGTCTCACACTTCGACCATGTGTTTCTTAGACTTGACCACACAACACATCTGGATCCAACAGTAAATCCTTGCAGGGTGTAGGTGTTCTCGGTTTGAGCTTAGACATGATCTTGTAAAGCATTATGGTGCTTCCTACCAGCTCTGGATTTTTCTTCGGAGAACAAAGTCAGTGATGAAATGGTAAACCTAGATTTTAGTTTCACTTGTGTCCCGTGGCTTACGGAAATGGTCACTTGCAAAATAGGACTGCTTATGGAGTGTGTGCTCAGTGTTTTAAATTTAATAGCTCATGTAATCCTTTATAAAGCTCAGATTCCTTATCTTACTGATAACACTGTGTGTTTGAAAGTAAAGTAACAGCCCGGATCTCCAAACTGGTAGTAGTAGGCTTCCAAACACAGGGCCCGTCAGACACCCTAGGCTTTGTCTGCTTACCCACGTGCAAGACCACTTCCTAACAATTATGTTTCCTGCTTTTGGCTTAGCTTTATTTTTTTTCCTCTTTTGAATTTTGAGGGAAATGGCAATAACAACTGTTTTTATGGTGTCTCCTGTGGTGTTTCCCCATTTTTCCCCAAGGCAGACTGTATGGGTTGCTGCCACACCACCTGCCAGTGTCTCTATCCCTCGGGGTAAGGTGGTAAACAGAATCAGAATCCCAGGGCTGGGGCGCCTGGGTGGCTCAGTGGGTTAAAGCTGCTGCCTTCTGCTCGGGTCATGATCCCAGGGTCATGGGATCGAGTCCCGCATCGGGCTCTCCGCTCTGCGGACAGCCTGCTTCCTCCTCTCTCTCTCTGCTTACTTGTGATCTCTATCAAATAAATAAAATCTTTAAAAAAAAAAAAAAAAGAAAAAAAGAATCCCAGGGCTGCTTTTCAGAACACACACACTCCTTCCAGAGGTTCTGGCATTCCTCCTCCTGCTTGCCATCCTCCCCCAACTCACACAGTGTCTTTAAGTGTACCCAAGAGCACCCGAGGAACTCTGGTTTCATTCCACAAACAGAATCAGTCTTTGCTCTGCAACCTTTCACTTGATTTTCAGAGGCTTCCCTGAGGACAAAAGCATTCCTCTATGATACCATATAAAATTTGCCAGAGTTAAGACTTAATTTTAAGTAACTCCCACTGTTGGGGTGTCTGGATGACTCAGTTAAGCGTTTGACTCTCGGTTTTGGCTCAGGTCACCCCAAGGTTCTGGGATGGAGCCCTGCATCGGGCTCCCTGCTCAGCAGAGCCTGCTTCTCCCTCTCACTCTGCCTCATGCTCTGCTTACTTGTGCTCTTTCTCTGTCAAACAAATAAAATCTTTTAAAAAAGTAAATAAAAAATAAAAATTAGCACTCTTAAAAAATTAAAATAGAAAAGTATGGTTTATTTATGACAAGTATATGATATGATGCTGCTTAGGAGCATGCCTTTGTTAGCAGTGACGCCTTCACATTTTTTGTTTCTGACACTTTTGCCTTGTGTGTCTAGTTAAACATCTGACTAATATTCTGTTTGATTTTGAAAGTATTTGAACATGACCCAAGATTTGAACAGTTTCTCCTGGGTGGGAGGAGAATCACTTTGAAAGAGCTCATCAGAAAAAGTCAGACCTGTTTTTTTTTTTTTTTTTTGTCATCTTTAGGAAAAAGGGGGTGTTGGAAACCTTCTCTGGAACAGAAACTGACAAGATCTGGCCCTATGTCTATGCTTTCCTACAAACAAAAGTTCCACAGATGAACCAGAAAGCATCAGTTACTCCATGAGGAAAAGTTCACCTGACCAGTAAAACGAGCAGGGATTCCTCGCCTTTGCATTTAGAAGCTCTTGTTCTGAGACTGGCATGTATGAATTCTTACAATTTTACGAGTTTCACTTCCACTGATTTTATTCTGAAAACTTACTAAGTGGTGTCAAATGAGTCTGATACTAAGATTCTTCTTTCAGTCTAGTGTGTTTTGCCCAGGTATCTTCTGTGGGTATGCAGTTTAAAAAGCATCAGATGTCTTAACTTTGGAAAAATCAAGGCATAATTAAAAGAGCAATTGGTAGTGGTGTAATTTTTGTTCAGAAAAGTGGTTGATAAAATTTTTATTTTTCTGGAAAAGCTAAAAAAAAATTTCACGTCACTTGGTAAAGCATCTTATTAGAGAAATGTGTGTAGACTGATGCCAAAAAACCTAGCATCGTTAGCACCGTGGTACATGGTTTTGTGGGGCACTATGTCTTTCAAATTCTAGAAAACAACCAACTGGATATGCAGATTAGTTTCAGGATCCAAGTCCACTGCTGCCTTTACACAGAGAAAACTTGTAAGCTCGGCCATATATACTCTATTTGTTGTGTTGTGAAACCTTCAGTTTACTCAGAATTTTCAGTCTGCTATAAAATTATATTACATCAGCATATAGGAAAATTCTCAGGTTAAGAAATATGTGCTTTAGGATCTACTTGCCCGTTTCTCTTTCTGAACACTGTGCAAGATCTCATGAATGATGAGTAACAAAGTACGAAAAGAAAAGAAAACCCATGGTCCTAAGTAAAGTAAGCATTCTTGGTCTTCGAGAAATAGAATCAGGTACGCCTGGGAAGAATTCCCTTGACAGGTAACAACCAATTAGTAAACAATCAGAATTAGTAAACTAATCAAATGCGTAGCAATTAAAAGGATTTACTAATCCCATTGCTGATCAAAGCAGTGGACACCTGCTCGTGTCCCCACCTCACCTTCCGGCTGGGAGAGACCTCTGCCTGTGTGGTATGTTAGGTAGCCATTTAAAAGTGAAGATGATTTGCTCTTTTAGTGGGGCAACAAGGATGCAGGCTTCTGTCCTGTGGCCTGGTAAGAACAGTGGGGCAAGGAGAGGTGGAGGAGAAACCCCACTACATCTTCACTGGCCTATTTACTCTTCCTTTACTTGGTGCTAAATCCAGCACAACAAGTCCTCATACAAGCTGTTAATCGCTGCCTTTGAGCGTCTAGCCCACGTTATCCCGGGCCCTTACAATGAAATGCCAGCAAGTGGTTATGTATTTTGTGGGGGGGAAAGCTTTTCTTTTGATTTTTAAAAATTTAAAACTGATCTTTCAGAAAGGACCAAGGCTTTAAAAAAGGATTATAGGACACATTTAATACTTTATAAAATTTTCTGTAATGCCTTACTTGAATGTTAATGTGCTTTCTAAAACTGTTGTAAACTAGTAAGCTCATGAATTATCACTGGGTTACCAGGCATACATGAATATTAATATACTACAATAAAACTACCCTTGAGAATTGGGGGTGTTACTCTTGTCTCCAGTATTCCACAGGGCCCATTCCATCCCACCATCTGCTCTAATGCCCTGATGTCTCCCTGATTTCTGAACTGGCGATGGCTTTCTACTAACTGTCGTACAGCAGAATATAGGCTGGTTTCATTCAAAGCTGTATCTCCTGCTGTAAGATCGCTGGCACACTGGCCTTAACATACGCGGATCTGAAAATCAACAAGAGGGGTAGAAGAACCTGGCTTTGGAAATTAAAGACTTCTTCCCTGTGACCATTCCCTCCCTACCCCCAAAACACTTCGCCCAAAGTTATGCACATACACCTGTTACTTTGGGGTAACACCTGCACTATTTTTTCCTTTATTAAAGCAAATAAGAACTTGTTTATGCTTGACTAAGTTGTTCTCAGACCCTTCTGATGAAGGCTGTCATTGCTGGGGGCTCATCCTGCTCAACGCCATCGTGAGGATTTAGGTGCCATTTGGAGATCTGCTAGAGCTGAATGCCATGGCTTGGCAGAGCCACCATCCTGGAAGGCTAAGGACAGTTCCTTAACCCCTTTCCTACTTTCCAGAACACAACAGCTACTTTGGTACACTTTCCATAAACAGAAGGTGCTGTGGGAAATGCAAACTAGCAGTACCATCCACAAATTTTCTTAATTTGAAATAGATAAGATACTCAGGTTTCTGAGCCCCAGCCCACAGCTACTCCCCCAGGTACTTACAATGGCACGCCCAGCAAACTATTTTGGACATTCCATAGTTTGTGACAAAACTTAACCTATGTTAACAATAAATCATGGTAATTATAGACCGAAGGTTAAATTGCTGTAATACCTGCAACCAACACCAAAAATAAATTTGTATTTTAAAATATGTTAAGTTGTAGGGCACCTGGGTGGCTCAGTTGGTTGAGCGGCTGCCTCAGCTCAGGTCATGATCCCAGTGTCCTGGGACTGAGTCCCACATCAGGCTCTCTACTCAGCAGAAAGCCTGCTTCTCTCTCTCCTCCTGCCTGCTGCTCTACTTGTGCTCTCTGTCAAGTAAATAAATAAAATATTTCAAAACAAAACGAAACATGCAAGTTGTGTCTTCTCATCAACAAAAGAAATAGCTTTCTTAGTTTTGGGCCTCAAGATTTTGATTTTGGAAGTTACTAGTTTAAAAATTTTAATACACAGTAAAAGCCAATATGTTTTGTAGAGTGCACACCTCACTCTGTTTGGTGTTTGGTTTTTTTAACTCACTGATGATCAACAGTTTTTCCACAGATCTAGCGCTGATTAAAGTTAAACTGCTAACACCAAATTGCACTTTGGAAGGGTTTTACCAAAGTAAATCAATTTGGTGATGTTTCCTATTTTACCAAAGGACTCTTAAGTGTTTGAAAAGAATCATGCTATTTTAAGAAACCAGGGGAAAGATGCAAGAATTTTTTAAATCATTTTCATACTCAGAAAAAACTTCAAGTCTAATTCTTCAAGGCTTAGGAGAATGGTTTTGACTTCATTATTAAATTTTTTTTTTTACGATTTTTAAAAAAATTTATTAGTTAGAGAGAGGGAGAGAGCGAGCAGGCAGACAGAGAGGCAGGCAGAGGCAGAGGGAGGAGCAGGCTCCCTGCTGAGCAAGGAGCCCCACGTGGGACTCAATCCCAGGACGCTGGGATCATGACCTGAGCCGAAGGCAGCCGCTTAACCAACTGAGCCACCCAGGCGTCCCTGACTTCATTATTAGATGCTAAGCAATTCATTATCAATGGTTATTCATTTTTGTAACCATGCCCCCATCACCTTACGGAGTAAGCAAGCAAATACTTATTCCATGAGTCTGCTTCTTGGAGACCTGTGAAATGGTACACAGTATCTATTAGAGATGGGAAATGGATGCAAAGTATTTTAGGAATGTTTAAAATGCATATGATACAGTGATGAAGCTGAAACAAAGTCTGACCTTAAATCTGACAAATACATCTCCGACCCATATCAACTTAAGAACTGAAATACATGACGATCTTCAGAACAGTATATTGACATCTTTTTCTCTCTCTGCCTAAACCCACAATCAATTTTTTCATCCTGTAAGTAAATCCACTTATTAAACCAGACTCATGTTCTTTGGATAGCATGTTACTTCACTTTTAAAATGGGAACAGGAATGTTAATCTAAAAGAACACCCAATTTTCCTAAAGAGAAGTTACAGGACATTATAAGCTTATGCAAAACTGGTAAGAACCCATTAATGGTATAACTGGATGAGAATGTTGCCCATCTAACTCCTAGAGACTAATTTTAGATCAGAATTTTAAGATTTTATTTATTTGACAGAGGGAGACACAGAGAGAGAGGGAACACAAGCAGGGGGAGTGGGAGAGGGAGAAGCAGGCTTTCCGCTGAACAGGGAGCCCGATGGCGGGGCTCACTCCTAGGACCCCAGGATCATGACCTGAGCTGAAGGCAGATGCCCAACAGCTGAGCCACCCAGATGCCCCGATTTTTAGATCAGAATTGTCTCCACTCTCATGGATAAAATGACACCAAGTTAACAGGCAATAGATGAAGTGGTAGCTACTTAGTTTTTTTTTTAATCTTTTTTTTTTTTAAAGATTTTATTTATTTATTTGACAGAGATCACAAGTGGGCAGAGAGGCAGGCACAGAGAGAGGGGGAGGCAGGCTCCCTGCCAAGCAGAGAGCCCGATGCGGGGCTCGATCCCAGGACCCTGGGATCATGACCTGAGCCGAAGACAGAGGCTTTAACCCACTGAACCACCCAGGTGCCCCTAAAAAATCTTTTATTAGAAGATTAATTTTATCAAAAGAAATCGGAATCTTTGATGGATAATCTGATGTCAAAGATATTTCATTCATCTGTTGGGACAATTCATCTCTCTGGACAGCCCAGCAAAACTCAATCTGAAATATGAATTATCTCTTTGCTTAGTGTAAGATTCCTATTATTTGTTAAGAAATGGAAAAAAGTACATTTTTCTAAAAGGGGTAGTTCTTAGTGCTAAAGAAAAATAAACACAATAACAAGGATGTCAATTTACTGTTCTCAGTGCTAAAGTACTGCTAAGTACGTCAGTCTCTAAGTGCAAATCATAGCATTAGTCCCGGACTCCCAGAGTAAACGCAATCACACATACATACACAACACAGAACTCTTCCCTTTGAAAGTAAAAAAAAACATAGCCGCATCTTAAACAGTTCTTCAGTAATTCCTGTTTCAGAGAACACAACCAAAAAACCCTTTAGGAGTAGTTTACTCAGTTTGTTGGTCATTTCTTTCCTCCCAGTACTTGGTCATTAATACCTCTAACTTAGAGAAGGCAAAAGAGATTCAAAACAATTTGGGTGCTTCCAGGAAGATCCTGGGGAAAGGTGAAGTTGAGGAATGGAAAGTAATGTCTCCAGCAACATTTCTGTGAAATCGGGGATTTCACTCCTGTGTCCAATCTCTATTTGACAGGAAGGGAAAAACAAGAGCTTACTCCAGAACAGGAAAACAAAAGAAAAACAAACCTTCTATAACTAGGTCATCAGTTTAAAAAAAAAGTACAGGCTGATGAATACTACCATATAAATTAGTCAAACATTTTATTATAGAGTATATATTTTTATCAAAAGCACAAAGAGTTTTATTCTGAAAACCAGGAAGATTGTGATGTTACAGAAGTATGATTCAGTAATTCCAGTCCATATCTATGGGTATCACGTGCCGTATCACCTCAGTGAACACAAGGTGCAAATGAGGCCACGGTCACAGGTCTGATCACCGTATGGGTTCCTTAGCATTATTTGGTTTCTCATATTGAGACATGTCCTCCCAATCCCAGTGAGCCATCTTCCAAATGTGCTGCTACTCTCAATGGGACTGAGCCAAAGACTACACTCAATACGTACCAAAGCCCATGTTCCCCTCAGTCAGAAATGAATCCTCAATAATAAGGATAGTAGCATAATTAGCACTGTCATCTAACTCCAAATGAATCCTCAAACACCCTGGCACATCTGAAATGAATTCTACGGGAAGTAGTAAAGCTCAGAAGCATTCTATGGTAACTGATCTAATGACAGAAATGACAAATGTAGTAAAAGCCATCATTACCGACAATGATCACCAAATTCTTAGAAGGCGTTGACATCTTGAAGCAGTTGGGTCTTCAAGATTTCTCCTGCCTTTTAAAAAAGTCCTTGGGCTACATCTGAATGAAGCAACCACAATTTTAAATATCAGATTATGCTTCCTATTTGTTCTTATAGGCCATTAGTATTCTTTTTAAAACTTGTTCCCTGAGAGATCCCAGACTATGTCAAGTAAAGAAATTAAGAGTGAGCTCGAACTTGATCTTATTAAAAAAATCTGTATTAGCTTTATCACTTTTTATATTACTATAACCCTTAATATTAAAAAGTCAACAGAGTAAAATTAACTTCTAAGTAATACAGTTTTGAGAATACACAGGGGATAAAGTCAGTATCCACATAAAAATGATAATATAGTCAAAGATTTAACTGATGGTGTCGAAAATACAAATGTAATATTATTTTAAAGGGAAAAGACTTTGTTTTAATTTTTACCAGCCAGCTTATTTAGTAAAGTAGATTATCAACTACTGATTTATTGCTTTTACTATGATGCAACACCAGACCTGACAGCGAAATTTGCAGTAGGATACAAGGACATTTTTATCTTTAATCATTTCTGTAGAGTAGGACATGAACATATCCACATAAAAAGAGACTGTAGCAGATGCCTCCTAGAATCAACCAGTTCTTGTAAACATTGCATTTGTGCAGATTTTCATACTTTGATTCCAAAACTGACAACGATAAGATTAAAGGCAAATTTAGTAGCCAAAAAAAAAAGAGTCCAGTTTGACTTCCTGCAACATACGGGACCACTCCTCTCTTCCCCCTCCCCCCCCCAAAACCCAAAAAACCTAGCAGCACATAAAAAAAACTTTACAAAACGTTTCAGTACTCTTTTTCCCCCTCCCATCAAAACCGAACAAAAATAAAGTGCAGCACCCATGAAAGTGTCAAGAAAATAGCCAAGTTCTTCCTTTCTTGTAACAAAATAGCACTTGGCCTCAGCAGTCTTAACCAAATCATACAGTGTCCATCATTTTGGATTCATCATCTTCTTTATGTACCACTGAGTTTAAACTGCAAAGAGCTGTACTGACAGAATACTGAAGATAATCTGGATTCTGGAAGGAAAAAAAAAGAATACAGGGAAGAAACAATGGATAACAGTTTTATGCCACTGTACACAATTACATACTCAGTTCACACAGTCTCTTTCTCGGCTGTGTGGCAAAAGTAAAGTGGGCGCGAAAGAAAATGGACCCCGAGGACAAACTTGGGTTGAAACCCAAGAATAAAGAAAACAGACTGGACCACTTGATCAAAGAGGATGTGACAAAGACAGAAAGATGTAAAAAATGAATGTATATATGAATATGTAAAAAATAAAACTGGGATAAGCACTTTTTCTTCCTTTTAACAAAGCTTGCAATTTAAATTATTTAATCATATAAGGGTACATCTTCCATGTAATTATATGTACAAAGCAACTGACAATTTAAAGATAAATATGGCTTTAAGATGGCAATGCGTTTTGAAATTTACTATCTAATTACCACAGCAAATATGAAAAATGCAAAACCCTTGAAAAATTAGGGAAAGAATGCATTTACCAAGTAAAAATGACAGCTACCTTCAGAGTCTATTTTGGTTTTTCAAAGGTTAAAAACAAACTCAAGTGAGAAATTAATCTTTTGAGAGGTACTTAGATCCATATTTTAAAAATTGAGAATAAAAGAACATTTTAATTTGGATTTTTTTTATTTTTTAAACTCATAAATACCTTATCTGTGTATTTCTAAAGCTAGGAATAAAACTATCATTTACTAAAGCTACCATGACCAGGGACATAAGCCCTTAAGACCCAGGACCTTCAAGTTTATCTATTCAGTTTTTCTGAATATCTGCTAGCTACTCAGTTTTACCACCATTATCACCTGGTTTCATTTGTTTATTGTATTTAATGAACACCAATGAGGAAAACAGTCCAAACGGGATAGATGTCTTAAACTTTCCCATCCCATAGGGATGCACGGTTTTCAAAAGATTCTCTTTTAGTCAAGTACAATACGTTGTGAGTCCATTATTTGTAAAAGTCCAGAAGCTAACCAGAAGCCAGATTATTTCCCATCAAGTCCTGATGAAGGCAGTGGCCCCAATAACTGAGGTCCAGAATACTACAGCAATGCTGGACCTCAGTTCTAATCCTGCCTCTACCATCAATGTAATGCAGTCCCTACAGAGAAAACTACTCAAGATTTTTTTCTTTAAAGATTTAAAAAAAAAATTTATTGGACAGAGAGAGAGAGGTCACAAGTAGGCATAAAGGCAGGCAGAGAGAGAGGGGGAAGCAGGCTCCCCACTGAGCAGAGAGCCCGATGTAGGGCTCGATCCCAAGACCGTGAGACCATGACCTGAGTTGAAGGCAGTGGCTTAACCCACTGAGCCACCCAGGCACCCCAAGATTTCTTTTTAAAGATTTTAATTTATTTATTTGACAGAGACACAGAGAGCAGGAACACAGACTGGGGGTGGGGGGGGGGGGGGAGAGGGTGAAGCAGGCTTCCTGCTGAGCAGGAAGGGGCTGATCCCAGGACTCCAGGGTCATGACCTGAGCTGAAGGCAGCAACTTAACAACTGAGCCACCTAGGTGCCCCTCCTCATCACAATTTAATAAAATTAAAAGCTGGTCTATAGGATAAACCTAAGGTAACTGTTACAACACTGTCCAAGAGGCCTTGGTTTGGTTCTCTCAAACTAAGGATGGTATTTGCTTATTTCACAAGATTGTTGTCAACTGAAAAAAAAAATAAATAAATAAAAGCTGAAGTGTTACGCCGATTTAAGTTTTATAAAAAAGTACTAAGCTCTCATGACGTTATCCCATTCTCCAAAGAAACAGGGCTAAGACGTTTTCTGACAATGAAAGCCCAATTCCAAAGGCCTTCAGAACAGAGCTTACAATTACTCTACCAAAACTGGACTGGAGTCCTCCAGAACTATCATCCATCTCCCTGAGAACTGTAAGACCTCAACATGGAGACTTAAAAAAGCAAAAAGCAAGCAACATGCCTAACCTAGTCTGCACTTAAATGCCACTAATTACCCCATATTTTCATCTAGTAGCATTCTCAACACATTTCTCATCCCAGTCCCTAGTTCTCTGTAAGAGCACATGACTGTCTCCGGTCCTGTTTCTAGCACATGATTCAGCAACAATCTTAGTGCAGGTGAATGAGCAGTGAAGGAGAAGAGAAATCCAGGACTGGGGCATTAGCCTCGTCATTCAGGCAAACTGCTTAACCTCCCTGAGCTGCAGTTTATTCATCCATAAAAATGAATGAAAATGAATCACAGGGCTTTTGAGAAGATGAAATGAAACAACATATTAAAGTGTTTTACAATCTATAAAGTGATATAATAAAAATGGGATATAATTACAGTAAAGCTTTTCTCCCAAAGCCTCCTATCACCCAGTCTAGTCCTTCTGTTCATCTAGCTGAAATTTTATCCAGCCCTTCTCTCCCTCAGGAGGGCTAGACCAGGATGCTCAACTTCTCCAACCACGAGGAATTAGCCCAAATGAATTGAGTCTGAACAATCCTGAAAATACCAGCAACTTTAAAGTGTCAAAACTGTATAGCCCCAACCCCATTTTGCCAAGAGAAGCCAAGCAGCAGAAGTGGCAGCTATCTGATATGTGCAGGAAGAACTTATTTCTCTCAAACTAGAAGCAACTTTTTGACAATACAGGCTGCTTAGGATATTTTAATGGATATCTTTTCCCTCTTATGTTTAGAACCAGTAACATCCTTCAAAGTCTCTTTTTTCCTTTATATTCATTCTATGATATCTTAATTATAGGTTTATATATTGGACTTGGTGGTGGACATTACTAGCAAGTGTAGCCTAGCAGAAGGTGCATTAATGTATCAAAAATGTTACCTCTGGCAGGCAACACTAACATTTCATAAGGTAATACTAAATAAACTCATGGATCAAATTACCTTGGTTCCCACTTGGGATATATGCTCTGAAGCTAATTCATCTTCAGAAATTTTTTTTTCCTTCTAATTTTTTGGATTTTAAAAAAAGTCCAATAAGATTTTTTATTTAAGGGGCGCCTGGGTGGCTCAGTGGGTTAAAGCCTCTGCCTTCGGCTCAGGTCATGATCTCAGGGTCCTGGGATCGAGTCCCGCATCGGGCTCTCTGCTCAGCAGGGAGCCTGCCTCCTCCTCTCTCTCTCTCTGTCTGCCTCTCTGCCTACTTGTGATTTCTATCTGTCAAATAAATAAATAAAATCTTAAAAAAAAAAGATGTTTTATTTAAGACTGAGAGCCTATGCAAGTGTACAGTGGGTTGGGGGGTGGGGCAGAGACAGAGAGAGAGAGAGAGAGAAACTTCAGCAGACTCCACACTGACATCCAGCTCCATCCCATGACCCCGAGATTATGACCCAAGCCAAAACCAAGAGTTGGGCACTCATCTGACTGCCTCACCCAGGTGCCCGCAACCCAGGAAATACTTAACAGTATAGTTTGCTAAGAATGAGATGTTCCCCAGGAGCCATCTTAAAAAGCTCATGATTGAGATGATCAAGAGGTAACACCTGCCTTTAAGAGTGCTTAGGTACAACTCATCTCTTCTATATTTACATGAGTGGAATCTGGTGCCTCTCTTAAATACCCAAGAGATCCAAGAGACTTAGTGCCAAAACACGGCATGAAATGAAAAAGTTTTCTTCTGAGTCAAGAATATTTAGAATGATCCCATATATATCACATGTAAGAACAAAGAGTAGTCTAAAAGAACAAAAATTATGTGAATAAATTTATGAACAAATAATAGGGGCGCCGGGGTGGCCCAGTTGGTTAAGCATCTGCCTTGGGTTCCGGTCCTGATCCCAGAGTCCTGGGATTGAGTCCCACATCAGGCTCCTTGATTGGCGGGGAGCCTGCTTCTCCCTCTGCCTGACACACCCCTGCTTGTGCATGTCGCTCTCTCTCTGACAGATAAGTAAATCTTTAAAAACAAAACAAAACAAGTATTTACTTTTCCAACTTACCTGTGGTAAGGATTCTAACAAACCTATAGATCCCACACTAGAATGGGGCACATGATTCTGAACTGTCATAGGTTGAAAACTTGGTGATCGAGAGTAAAGTCGGACTCTTGACTTGAAAGCTTCAAGTTCATTTTTGAATGCTTCAAAATAACCTTCTTCTTCCGCCTGCAAAACACACAAGACAAAGACTGTTTTTCAAGACTTCCAGACCACACAGTAATTCTAACAAATGTATCAGGTCTGAAGTGGAGGAAATAAAGGTAAGATGAATAGTTTACATGTCCATAGACACCACCAAGATCCCCGTCAGATTTGTGAATACTACCTGTTTTATAGGAAAATTATTGGTTTGCTCCACTTCCCTTTGCTCCAGTAACATAAAACAAATATATATACACAACACATACACAAATACATATGTATACACACACATATAACAAAAGTAGGAATTCCCCGAATTTCTCTTCTTGACAGGATCCAAAATAGTTCTCATTTAACCTCTCACATTGTCAAGCAACAACCACAGGATATTCTCAACACTTTCTAATTCTCCATTAAATAATGATAGGGCACTATTAGCTGTTCCTATTAATCTCTAGCTCTCCCTATTTGTAAAACCATGAAAACCAAATAAAATTCAACATTTGATTCCATTCTGGAAGTACCTTAGTGTTTTAGTGAAGCAAATACCTTTTCAGCATTATGGAGAGAAGAAAGTATGAGTATTATGTTGCAGGAGGGGACCTCCCTCCAATGATGTATAACACAATCAAGATTCTTGATGTAAAACACCTAATTGGCAGTAGCCTCCACTTAGTTTCCTCTGCAGATAAGGAATGATACAGCACTTATTCTACACTAATAGGACTTCAGGCTTTAAGTTCAGGTGATGGAAGAGATTTTTGTCAAAATCTCATTCCATAATATCACTGGGCCCATTTGTGTGGAATGCTATTTTTTTAATGTAGTTTAGATTATGTAATCTATTAAAACCTGTGAGCTGGTTATTAACATCAGTATCTATACAAATCACACAGACAATATTCCGTGCTGCATTCTACCTTCTATGAATTTAGCAATAATTTCCATAATTATATTATAGCATTTCACTTTACTCAATATATGGTACTTGTATAGACATACAGGATATTAGCCTTCAAATCCAGAAATTAATCCTTCTCTAATGGTTATGCAACTAATTATGAAAGGAGCCAAGGGGCACAGCTGCCGGCTTTACTGAATGCTAAAGGTCTGGGGATTTACATCTAGAGAGACCTGACTAATTTTTGCTTTAAGTAACCTATTTTCTATGCCAATTTCCTAACTTGTAAAATAGAAATAATAACCCTCATAAAATCATATGAGGATTTAATGACTTAATCCATGTAAAGTGCCTAGAATAGTACCTGGCACAAAGTAATAAGTACCATGAAAGTTAGTTATTCCTTAATTTTAAAAAACTGTTAAGAACAGAATGCTAAGATTAAAGACTTCTCAGTTCTATTTTGACAAAGTAAATTTCAAAGCCTAGACATAGGTTGGCTATGTTCCATTATCCTATTAATAAGCACTAGTTCAAACATATCCAATCATGTAAGGTGAAAAACAAAGTATGGTTTTTATTATGCCTATGTGTCAAGTGAACACTTCAAATAGTCATTAGAAGCCTAACTAAAATACCAAGTCAATCATTTACTCACTAAAACTCTTACTATTTTGGGAAAGTTTCGTATTTAGGCTGCACTTTAGAAGCATTTACAACATTTAAGGTAGAGCTACTATTTATTTGACACAGAGAGAGAGAGCACAAGTAGGCAGAGAGAGAGAGAGAGAGAGAGAGAGAGGGAAGCAGGCTCCCTGCTGAGCAGAGAGCTGGATGTGGGGCTTGATCCTAGGACCCTGAGATCACCACCTGAACCGAAGGCAGAGGCCTGACCCACTGAGCCACCGAGGCACTCCCATTTTAAAAAATTTAATACATTTAACTTCATACATTTTTTCCTCTTTATAAAATAAAGCATCACGTGTAATTCTACCACCCAAGAATAATCAAAATTAAACTTTTGGTAAATTTCCTTCTAATGTCTAATTGTGTATGCCAAAATGTATTATATACAAAAAAAAATGTAAAATACATATGTACTTTACTAGGCAAAACCCCACTATGTACCCATAAAAAATTAGGAAATGGATCATTACTAGCATCTTTTTTTTTTTTTTTAAGATTTTATTTATTTATTTGACAGAGAGAGATCACAAGTAGGCAGAGAGACAGGCAGAGTGAGAGGAGGAAGCAGGCTCCCTGCTGAGCAGACAGCCCGGTGCGGGGCTCGATCCCAGGACTCTGATCATGACCTGAGTGGAAGGCAGAGGCTTTAACCCACTGAGCCACCCAGGCGCCCCATTACTAGCATCTTAAAAATCAATTCCCAAGAGCATTTCTTCTCCCTTCTCTGAGGTGAATTTATTCTTAAAAAGTTACTCTTTGAGGCGCCTGGGTGGCTCAGTGGGTTAAAGCCTCTGCCTTCAGCTCAGGTCATGATCCCAGGGTCCTGGGATTATTGGGCTCTCTGCTCAGCAGGGACCCTGCTTCCCTTCCTCTCTCTCTGCCTGCCTCTCTGCCTACTTGTGATCTCTGTCAAATAAATAAATAACATCTTAAAAAAAAAAGTTACTCTTTTGCCTCTTTGGTTTTACTGCTTACTTATGTACCCTTCAACTATATATTGTTTAGTTCTGCTTGTTTTGCAACTTCATAAAGAATATAGAATTTTTAAAAAAGATTTTATTTTGAGATCATGACCTGAGCCAAAGGCAGCTTAACCCACTGAGCCACCCAGGTGCCCCAAGAATATGAACATTTTTAAAAAGATACTAGATAAACCATTCTGTGACTTGTTTTTTCCCCCACACTCCCATTTTTTCATCCACAGTAATGCTGGTTAATATTTACCCAAATGAATATCCCATTCATGCCACTGTCAACAGACACTTGCATTGCTCCCAGCCTTTTTGCAATTATGAATAATTCTACTATGAACATTATGGTATGTGGTGCATATGTATAAGAGCTTCTCAAAGGCAGCAGTTCTTTTCAAACTTCATGGTCTCGGGACTCCCTTCACACTGTTGAAAATTGCTGAGGAAACTAAAGAGCTCCTGATTATGTGGGTTATTATTTGTCAATGTTTACTGTGTTAGAAATTAAAACCCAGGAATTTGAAAAATATTATCTAACAACAAATTCATTACATGTTAATATTTATAACATTTTTAGTTAAAAAAGTTCTATTTCTGAAACAAAAATATTTAGTGACAAGTCTGGCTGAACAGAAGACAGCTGGATTCACACATCTGCTTTCTGTAACAAGTAATACTGTCTTGTTATTATGAAAACAGTTTTGACTCAAAGCTTCCTGAAACCAGGTCTTGAAGACCACTGGGTGTCCCTGGACCACATGCTGAGAAATCTATTCTCTAGTACATATACGAAGGAGAATTTCTGGGTGCAAGCACTTGTACAGCTTCGCTAGGAAATTTCCCAAAGTGGTTGTACCAATTTATATCCCTATAAGCAGTGAATGTGAAATCTTACTGCTCTACTTCTTGCATAACTCTTCAATTGTTACTAATCTAGTGAGTGTGAAATGGTATTTAATCCAGACACGTCTATTTTTCTTTAATATGGCCAACATCATCCTATTTATATATCATTTCTTTCAACTTTCAACAAAGCATTTTCTCAGATCATTAAAAATTTTTCTTAAATATAATTTTAATGGTTATCGTAATATTCTTTGTACCACATGTTGTTTTTAACCATTCTTCTGGTTGTTAAAATTTTAGGCTGTTTCCTATTATTTCATTACAAAAGTCATTTCTCATTAAACTGTGAGTTCTATACATGGAGGATACTGTATTTGTTTCATTCAATACTGTATCCTCAGCATCTTGAAAACAGTCCTTGCATTAGTGGACAGTCAAGACTTATTGGCTGAATAAATGATGCAACACTCTAATTTTCCCGAACACATTCATTTAAACAAGCCTCAATTTCATGTGCATGCTATAGTACAGCCTCTTACAGAGCTCCTTTAACTCTAAATTAGCATGAAATCAGCAATATAATTTTTCCCACTATAATATCTATGTAGAGTTTAGTCTGTGGCATTCTGGTTGGATGGCTATCTTTGATGTATATGGACCAAAGAGGTCTCAGCTAAGGCTTAAGCTTCCCATTTAAAAATATTAAATAGTTACTTACTTTGGCTTTCTGGAAAAATAAACGAAAACACCCTCTTGGATCCACATTACAGTTTTTGGCCATTTCCATTATAAACTGCATTACAACAGCCTGATGTGCTATTTGTTCCATTAGAGCCCCTTTCTGAAAACAGAGAGATTAAAATTATGAGAAATATCTCTGACAATGTATTTAATATTGTGATTACTATTTGGATTTTAAAACACGATTCTTCCAACAGGTTAAAAAAGAAACGGGTTTGGGACGCCTGGGTGGCTCAGTTGGTTAAGCGGCTGCCTTCGGCTCAGGTCATGATCCCAGCGTCCTGGGATCGAGTCCCACATCCCACATCGAGTCCCACATCGAGTCCCACATCGGGCTCCTTGCTCGGCAGGGAGCCTGCTTCTCCCTCTGCCTCTGCCTGCCACTCTGTCTGCCTGTGCTGGCACTCTCTCTCTCTCTAACGAATAAATAAATAAATAAATAAATAAATAAATAAATAAAAAAGAAACGGGTTTATAGTATGTGGGAACAAGAGAAATGAGGTGGCAAAGAAAGTACACTGGAGAAAGTTTCCTTATGCTAACGAAAACAACTAAAAATATTCCCACAGTAAACTCAAGTAGATCTAAAAAGAATAATTATTATTTCCATTTAATAACCTTTCTGCTTTCATTTAAAGTAACATAAAAGACAAAACAAAAAACCAAAAGAACAAATCAGAATTCCACTAAGGTTCCAGAAACTCAAGATTCACAGAATACCTGTTCAGCTTCTAGATGAAAACACCATAAAATAAGATATTTAGCAGTCTCTTCACATACAAGATATGGATGGTCAGATAAAAATCTCTGGCTATCATCCCATCGACTCAACATACCTAAAAGAAAAAAATAAAAAAAGAATTAAACCACAATTGTTAAATACTTTTTTTTCCCCAAATACTCTTATAAACAAAGAAACTGGTATTTTAAATGATTCTCTTTAAAGACAATTCGTATCACCACAGCAATCTGTTAATGGTAAAAGAGCAAATAAGAGGGATAAAACTCCTTTATTTATTTTTTTAAAGATTTTACTTATTTATTTGAGAGAGAGAGTGTGCGCCAACACACGAGCAGGGTGAGAGGCAGAGGAGCAGGGAGCCCCAGGCAGGGCTCCAGAATCATGACCTGAGCCAAAGGCAGACGCTTAACCAACTGAGCCACCCAGGCGCAGTGATAAAACTCTTTTAAAGCAATACCCAATATATCGGAAAGAGCTTCCCAAGTTCACAAATTAAGTTTTATTTCAGATGATTAGGTTAAAGTACAGTGACAGGTTTAAAGCCAAAAACCCTCTCCATCTGGGAAATGCCTGATGTTCCAGGTAAACTGAGATGACTGGTCATCCTAAGCTAAACTGAGTACAGATTATTTAAAGAAACTCAGTATTACTTATCCACAGAATACAGATTTTTCTACTAGAAAGATGGCAAAGAAAGCAAAACCTCAAGAAACTGTATTTGGCAAACACTAAAACAGAAAAACTATATTATCTCTAATTTATTTAAAATGTCTAAGAAAGGGACGCCTGGGTGGCTCAGTTGGTTAAGCGGCTGCCTTCGGCTCAGGTCATGATCCCAGCGTCCTGGGATCGAGTCCCACATCGGGCTCCTTGCTCGGCAGGGAGCCTGCTTCTCCCTCTGCCTCTGCCTGCCTCTCTGTCTGCCTGTGCTTGCTCTCTCTCTCTAACAAATAAATAAATAAAATCTTAAAAAAAAAATAAATAAAATAAAATGTCTAAGAAAGGGGTGCCTGGGCGGTTCAGTGGGTTAAGTCACTGCCTTCGGTTCAGGTCATGATCTCAGTGTCCTGGGATCGAGCCCTGCATTGGCCTCTCTGCTCAGCGGGGAGCCTGCTTCCCACCCCCCCTTTCTAACTCCCTCTCTGCCTACTTGTGATCTCTCTCAAATAAATAAATAAAATCTTGAAAAAAATAAAGGAAATAAAATGTCTAAGGTGATATGGTCAGACGCTGACAGCACGGAAAATCAATCCAGCAGGTATTATAACAGTAAATATGCTTTAACCATTTCAGTCATGTTAATCATTTAGTCATATTTATGACATACAGAAAACGAAATCAGTTAAGCATACTTGAAAGCAGATACCATTTTGTTTCAAAATATCAAGCTAATCCAAATGTTACTTAAGGTGTATCTTCATCTTTATCCAAATTAGTAAGAAATCTGGTGGAAAGTTCAATGACATCATGGAACCAGCGAAGTGTTCAGCTTTTAATTTTGTTCAGTAAGCCTTACACTTGAACCAATTAACTATGTTAGCTTTAGATTCTTAAGACTCATCCAGGGGCTCCAGGGTGGTTCAGTTGGTTAAGTGTCTGCCTTCGGCTCAGGTCATGAGCCTGGGGTCCTGGGATCAAGCCCTGCATCAGACTCCCTGCTTAGTGAGAAGTCTGCTTCTCCCTCTGTCTCTGCCCCTGATTATGCTCTCTCTCTCTCTCTCAAATAGAGAAATAAAATCTTAAAAAAAAAAAGACTCATCCAAAGAAGTCTGTATGTCACTGAATCATTACGGAGATTTCGCAAGGTGGTCTCAAACAGTTTGGCTTTCCTCTAGACACAAACTGAACTCTATATATTGAAGTTCCACATTAGAACCCAAGAACAAAACTGAGAACAAATGTCTTACTGAAAAATACACATTTAGCAACACATGGAATCAGCTGAAAGTAAATGATTTCCTCATTCAAAAAAACAAGGGAGTAATCATTTTAGCATTTTCACATAAAGAGTTTTACAAGCTTTAAGAAGTATTTCCCCAACACTTTAGATACAGCGATTAGGGTACTTCAAATGCTGAGAAACAATTATTTTGAAAATTACTTAAAACTACTTCTCAAGGTATACTTAAAGAGTCTAATAACTTCTGGGGGTCAGATCTAAAGAAGGCATAATCTTTCTTTCTTATACCTGAAGCCATAAAATAAATCCTATGAAGCAATTTTGCATTAGCTTTTGTTATACTCCTGCAGAGGCAGTATTTTCTTTTTTTAATATTTTATTTGACAGAGATCACAAATAGGCAGAGAAGCAGGCAGAGAGAGAGGAGGAAGCAGGCTCCCTGCTGAGCAGAGAGCCCGATGCGGGGCTCGATCCCAGGACCCTGAGAACATGACCTGAGCCGAAGGCAGAGGCTTAACCCACTGAGCCACCCAGGCGCCCTTGCAGAGGCAGTATTTTCAACTCTATCCACCATCCAACAGAGAGAGCATTGCTTCTGTTTACTTCTCCATGGCAGCATCATGACTTACTGAGGCACCAAAATCCTATCCATTTTGGTTTCTTTTATAGGAAGGATAGTATGAAATGGTTAGTGACACTTATAGGGATCATAAGGAAGGGCATAGCTAAATGTTACAATTTTTAAGCTATCCATTTGATACCTAAGACAAAATTAATGCTTGAAGCTGACCACAGCTTTTCTTTATCTGAGAAATACCTGTCATCACTTGATTTCAAAAATTCGTATTGATAATTATGAAACTGAGGTTAGATTACAGGTAGTCCATACACTCCTTTGTGAAAAGAGTGTGGAATCTTATGAGCAAAACATTTAAAGATAATCAATGGAACAGAATATAGCTGGAATATGGCTGTTCTTTAGTGGAACAGAACATAGCTGGAATTACTAATGTTATTTTGGAATTTGCAAACAAACTTATAAACAATAGAGGGTAGCACAATCTAGCATGGCGACTAAGCAAGTCAACGCTGGAAATCAACTGCTTAGGTCTGAAAACTGGCCTTACCACTTATCATAGAGATAGGCATCTCTATGCCTCCCTCTCCTCTTCTATAAATAAGGCTAAAAATAGTATCTCACTCAGGGTTTCTGTGAGAATTAAATGAGTTAATACATATAAAGCACTTGGGACAGTGGCTGATGCAGAGTAAACATTAGGTAGTATCAACACAAAAGGGAGCAATTCATTCTTTCATTAAATAGCAAATACTTTGGTTAAGATTAATCTAGTCATTCCAACTAGCCAACCAATCTCTGAATGCTTGAAAAATCTTACTTTGACAAATTAAAATATTTCAATTATGTGCTTTTACCTACGTATTTTCCTCAACACCTAAATCCCAATCCATCCATCGACTCTCAGTACTCCACCTATTCCTGAATGGTCCTCCAATACACATTGTTACTGATTTCCCTTTATTCTTTGTGTTATAATTATGGAGTAATAGACTTGAATCCTTTACATTATACTAATCACTTTAATGTCTCTATCTGCAAAAAATCTCCCCAAAAGGTTGTAAATTTTTCTTTTAAGATTTTATTTATTTATTTGACACAGAGAAAGAGATCACAAGTAGGCAGAGAGGCAGGCAGAGGGAGAGGGAGAAGCAGACTCCCCGATGAGCAGACAGCCTGATGAAAGGCTCGATCCCAGGACCCTGAGATCATGATCAAAGGCAGAGGCTTATTTTTTTTTTTAAGATTTTATTTATTTATTTATTTATTTATTTGACAGACAGATCACAAGTAGGCAGAGAGGCAGGCAGAGACAGCGAGAGGGGGAAGCAGACTCCCTGCTGAGCAGAGAGCCTGACAGTGGGGCTCGATCCCAGGACCCTGGGATCATGATCTGAGCCAAAGGCAGAGGCTTAACCCACTGAGCCACCCAGGCACCCCAAGGCAGAGGCTTATTAACCCACTGAGCCACCCAGGTGCCCCAGGTTGTAAATTTCTTAATGAAAGATAAATGACCTCTTTTTCTGTATTTCCCAAGTCCCAGGGCTCCTGTATTTTCAATTACCTACCACCAGACAACTATTTCTACACAGGCTTGCATAAAAATTCATCTACTTGAAACTAAGCCCATTTTTCTCTCCCTGCTATCTATGGTGCTTTCTAGGCTCCATGTCACCCACTCAAAAATTCTAGAAATTCCTCTAGACATTTCCATTCCTCCCACATCAAACTGATCACCAAGTCCAATGGTTATACTATCATAAACTGTTAATAAAGTAAATCACACTAATAAATTTTCCAATGTTAAGCCATCCTTGAATTCTTAGGATAAACCCCTTTAAAATATTTTCTTCCTATTATTAGAATAATGTATATTCACTGCGGAGAATTTGAAAAAATTCAGAAAAATCATCTGCAATCATAACAAGAGAAAATTAATGTTAACACTTTAATCGTATTTATTTCTGGGCTTATTTTTTAATGACTTAAAAACTAGAATCCTATCATACATATGAGTTTTCTATTCATATCACTCCACATTCTATTCAGGAGTACTTTATAGTAAATGTTTTTCAGAAACAGTACATTAATGTGTTTTTGTTTTTGTTTTGTTTTTAAAGATTTTATTTATTTATTTGACAGCCAGAAATCACAAGTAGGCAGAGAGGCAGGCAGAGAGAGAGGAAGGGAAGCAGGCTCCCCAATGAGCAGAGAGTCTGATGCGGGGCTCGATCCCAGGACCCTGGGATGATGACCTGAGCTGAAGGCAGAGGCTTTAACCCACTGAGCCACCCAGGCGCCCCCATTAATGTGTGTTTTTTTTTAAACTTTTTTTTTTTAAGATTTTATTTATTTATTTGTTAGAGAGAGAGAGCGAGAGAGCGAGCGAGCACAGGCAGACAGAGAGGCAGGCAGAGGCAGAGGGAGAAGCAGGCTCCCTGCTGAGCAAGGAGCCTGATGTGGGACTCGATCCCAGGACGCTGGGATCATGACCTGAGCCGAAGGCAGCCGCTTAACCAACTGAGCCACCCAGGCATCCCTCCATTAATGTGTTTTTGAAAAGCAGTATGTATGTGCTTAACTGAGGAGACTAAATAACCACCTTCCATACAAATGAGAAAGATCCACCATAGTATTTATGCAAACATTTACAGCTTTTTTTTTTTTTAAGATTTTATTTATTTATTTGTCAGAGAGAGAGAGCACAAGCAGGCAGAATGGCAGGCAGAGGGAGAGAGAGAAGCAGACTCCCTGCTGGACAAGGAGCCCAATGCGGGACTTGATCCCAGGACCCTGGGATCATGACCCGAGCTGAAGGCAGTGGCCTAACTGACTGAGCCATCCAGGTGTCCCACATTTACAGCTTTTGATAAAATTTCCAGTGACAGCACCCTACAGATTCAAAAATGTAAAATCATATAGCTAACTTTGGCTGGAAGTGAACAGATGATGTACCATGAAAAACTATGCGAGATCATCAAAAACCCACTCACATGATCACAAAATAAGTGATGTCAAAGATGTATATGACATTGAATAAAACTCTTGTGAAATTCAAAAGAAAACAGACTTTGTTGCTAAATTGGAATTTTATGTTTATAAAACATGAATTAAATAAAGTAGTAAATTAAATACAAATATAAAGGGAAAAATCAAGACATCATTGCTTCAAAATACTCCATGGTATGGTCATATCATTTATCATTAAGTGGTAAAGTCCACCTAATTGTAAGAGCGAAAGTAACATAAGATAGTCAACAAATACCATAATGGAAATGTTAATGTTAAGTACACTCGAAACCACAGAGAAGTACCGGTATCGAGCCTCTAGAGCCCTTTACAGCCCCTCATAACAGGCCCTTGTCTTCCAAGAGTCTGGAATGCAATCTAAGTTTGGAAAGCCTCCAGTTGGAAGTTTTAATTACAGTTGCTATTCCAGATGTGTTTAATTCAAAGTATATTATTGTAGTCATAATTCTGACAAATGCTTTTTCCCCCTTTACCATAATAAGCATATAATACAGAAACATTTGCTTCCACCCAGCAAGAACAGCATTGAACTTCCACTATCTTGCCTAAGGTCTGTCAGGTCTGTGCCACACTTTAGTCCACAGGGACTTTTATCATCTCATCATCCCACGTGATTACCAGCTGGCCCACTTCATACTGATGAACTTGGGGAGCAGGAAGTAGCACGTATCCAGGTGTCCTGGTAAGATACACTCACACCAAAAAGTGGGGGAAAAAATACACATGAAAATTTGGGAGCCTACTACTTTAGTGAAATTTCTGGGGAAGCAAGAAGCTGTGGCAAATAGGATATCTCCTCCAAAGTAAAAAGCCAGTATACATTTCCATTAAGAAACAGGCACAACGTGAATCTGGGAGTAGCTATCAGGTCTGGTTGGCTTTGAAGACAGAAGGCTCTGGTTAGTATTACAGGACGAGACTTGGGAGAGCCCCAACACGCAATGGCAAAACCACTGCTTCTTAATCACTTGTGCATGTCAAGTCAGCCTTTTCCTCAGCCATCTCCCTGCTCGCAAAATATAAGCTCAGGGGTCATGGTGCCAGACTTGAGATTATGCAGATTCAACGGGATCTCCCCATGAAGAGATTCCAGTATAGCCTCTGAATACCTAATGTGCCAGTAGCAGAAACCAGTGCTGAAAACTAAACATGGCACTATGTGCTGAACGGACCAGTCAACCATCCAGTAACAGACTGATTATCTTGGTCCCACTTCATCCCGTAGAAAGCAGTGGTTCCTCAACTGAACAAACCCATTCTAGATCTGGTATTGCCTTCCCTGCTTACCATGCTTCTACAAGTAATACTTCTGCGGTCTTACTGGGTTATTTAGTACCATACCACATTAGTTCTTGACCCAGAAATTCATTTTACAGCAAAAGACATGAAGACGACAGGCCCACAAAATTCAGTGGTCTTATAAACATTGTTACCAGAAGCAGATTTTATGGAATGGTTAAATGTTTTTTTTTTTTTTTTGAAGATTTTATTTGTCAGAGAGAGTGAGCACAGGTGGACAGAGTGGCAGGCAGTGGCAGAGGGAGAAGCAGGCTCCCTGCCAAGCGAGGAGCCTGATGCGGTACTGGATCCCAGGACCCTGGGATCATGACCTGAGCCAAAGGCAGCTGCTTAACCAACTGAGCCACCCAGGCGTCCCAGAATGATTAAATGTTTTATTGAAGACTTAGATACAGTTACACTGCCAGGTGGGTTAGACCTTGTTGAGATTGGGTTATTTTCCCCACACAAAATTGTTTCTTATTGAGGCATTCAGTTTATAGCAAAAATGAGGGAACTGTTTTGCACCTGCTAGGTTTCCCATGGCTCCAAAGCAATGAGCTTACAGAATGCTGGCTGGTGATGACAACCTACAGGATGCTATTCCCTAGAGGCAGTGGAACACATAGGGCTAGGAAGCAAGGGCTACAGGTGGGAGGGGCAAATCACATTATCTCAACCAAGACTCTTTAAAGACTTTTTAAAAGTAAATTCTTGGAACGCTTGGGTGGCTCAGTTGGTTGGGCCACTGCCTTCTGCTAAGGTCATGATCCCAGGGTCCAGGGATCAAGTCCCAAATCAGGCTCCTTGCTCGGTGGGGAGCCTGCTTCTCTGTCTCTGCCTGCTTGTGCGTGCGTGCGTGCGCACTCTCTCTCTGACAAATAAATAAATAAAATATTGAAAAAAAAAAGTAAACTTTGTTCATTTCTTCAGGTTCTATCCTTGAATTAATCTGAATACACAGCCTGCTTTTTTTTAAAACAAGAAATATGAGAAAAATAAATCCTTTATGGATAAACTACATAAAAAGGGGGAAAAATCTGAAGTACTATCTTAATAAAACTAGTACTAGTTTTTACTAATAAACTAATAAACTAAGTACTAGTCTTAATAAAACTGAAGGATGAATGAAATTCTAAATAGTTAGGGGGGAAAACACCACTGGAAATCTATTTTAAAATGCCACTTAATAAGCTTATTAACATATTACAAAGAAAAACTACGTTATGAAATTAACATATTACTTGGGCTAAAAAAAAAAAATATGCCTTGAGCCTTAACCCCTAACATTTTCCAGTGGCATTTTGACCCCAGCGGCACCACACTGCTTACCCAACACAGCATGTTGTTTCCTGACTCTGCTTTTGCACACAATGCTGTTGTTCCCTTATCTACAGATAGAACTCCTACATGTTCTTCATAACCTAGCTAAGATGTTCTCTCTCTCTCTCTTTTTAAAAATTTTATTTATTTATTTGACAGAGAGAGACCACAAGCAGGCAGAGAGACAGGGGCAAGCAGGCTCCCCGCTGGGCAGAGAGACCAAGGCAGGGCTTGATCCCAGGACTATGGGGATCATGACCTGAGCCAAAGGCAGAGGCTTTAACCGACTGAGCCACTCAGGTGCCCCAGATGTTCTCTCTTATGGAAAAGTCTTCACTCCATCAACCCCCAGCCCACCATCTTTCCCCCATAGAGAAAACTATTTCTCAGTACTTTGTATATGTATGTCTGTTACTATGCAGTTGAATGATCTGCAGGAATTATAGAGGAACATATCCAAACCCTGAAAATAATGAATGCTAATCTTATAACCATAAAATAATCAGATACCATGGAAGCAAAGAGGGAAAATGACAAAAGCAAAGACTGGTTGGGGAATGGAAAAAGGCTATGGAGTAAGCAAAGACTGTGTCTTAAGACGGCAGCATTATATAATAATAGATTGAATTTTTGCTTCTCTTCTCAATTAAGTTTACTGTCAATCTATTTATGACCAAAAACAGTCTGCAGCAAGAGCTGTCAACTGTGCCAGAAGTACCACAGTTTTGCCACTTATCTTCTTATTGACCCCCCGTTTTATAAATACACTTTTTTATGATATCAAACACTTTATTTTTTTAAAACATTTACTTATTTGACAGAGACACAGTGAGAGTGCAAGCAAGCAGGAGGGCAAGGGAGAGCAGGAGAGAATCACAAGCAGATTCCCTACTGAGCATGGAGCCCTACCCAGGGCTCAATCTTACCACCCTGACATCATGACATTAGCCGAAATCAAGAGTCAACTCTCACCGAATGAGCCACCCAGGAGCCCTGATATCAAACACTTTATAAAAGAAGGGAACTAAGCAGTAGACTTACCAAAATGTCTGATTTTTTGCTCATATTTCTGCATAAATGATTTTGATTTATCTTCATCTTCTATTTCTTTTCTTTTATCTTGATTAATAAAACTCTAAGAAAAAAATTCTTTAAGTTAAAATCAGATTTTATATTCACCAAATATTCTTTCTCAGATACTGAATGTCTAGCAATGCTTCCTACAGACACTATAAAAAGGTGATATCGTATTATACTGATATTGTATTATTAAATTCATCTGTTAAACTCTTTTAAAAAAATTAAAATTTTCTTGTATTAGTTTCATTATTTTTTAAAATGGTACATGTGAAAATTATAGAATTATTTTAGAAATCATACCAAAAAATCCAAGTGCTAATTAACCTTTCTGTTAAATGGAATTTCCCTACCAAAGTATAGAAAAATCCTTTACATGCATAATATATATTTTACGTTATTCATTTCCTTTAAATATTTTCAACTCTAGCCTAATCTTTGGAGTTCTCCCTGGAAATAAACTTAGACATTCAAAAGTGTGTAAAATGTATTTATTATAACTTCTTCGCTAAGACATAAAACTAAAATGGACCTTTATCATAAACTTTTCTTAAGAGAGATCAGTTTGATTCTGAAATCAAGAACAGATTTCTATTAAGTAGATGCTTATTTTTAGTTAAGCCATGAAGCAGACCAAGATGAAGTTTTTATCTAGCCAGAAAAACTGGCAGGACGGTTTCTCAGAACATTCTGTGATTGCATTTAAACCTTGTGATCATCACTGCCAAAAACAAAAATCACAAACTAGCTCTCTGCCAGTTTACAACTCAAAAGCACACAAGTTTATATATTTCAAAATAGAAACATTTCCTTTATATATCCTGCTATCTAGACCAGCACTGTCCAATAGAAACATAATCCAAGTCACAAATATAAAGTTTTGTATTAGCCACATTAAAAAGCAAAAGAAACAGAAGAAATCGGTAACACATTTATTTAACCCAACATATCCAACATGATCATTTCAACACGTAAGACAAAGAAAATTATTAATGAAATATTTTACTTTTTTTGGTACTAATTATTAGAATCTGGTGTGTATTTTACACTTACAGCACATCTCAATTCGGACTAGCCACATTTCAAGCGCTCAATAGTACATGTGACTAGTGGCTATCGAGTTGGACAGCGCAGATCTAGACCAGTCCTCTCAAGTCTCAAGCTCCCAGACAAAATCAATGTACGATTTTGAGCAAATGACTGGAACATAAAGATAATCCTAATTAATTTGTGGTATAAATGTAGGCTAGTTAGAACCTAAGTTAAAAAAAAACACACATAAAAATAATTAAAAGCAGACAAATGAAAATATTTCCTTTGTGACCACTGTGTTAAGAGACATTAACTTTATAAAACAAAGAAAAACTACTTTGACCATTCCCTGTGGAAGAAAAAAAAATTATTTTAAGTAGTTATGGTGTAAAAACACAAACCAGAAATAAGTGCTAAGAAGACATGCCCCTTAGAACAATATCTGTAGTTACAGTGAATCATTCAGATAAAGAATGATCTTGGTGTGTGTGCACGTGCGCAGTGCAGAAATAAATGTAAACTGGCACAGGCACATTAAAAAGTCTAGAAAGATATAACTGTTAACAGTGGTTTTCTCTGGGAATGAAACTGGAAGTGAAGGAAGACATTCAGTTCTATTTTACATACTTTTTTTTTTAAGGTTTTATTTATTTATTTGACAGAGGGAAAGATCACAAGTAGGCAGAGAGGCAGGCAGAGAGAGAGGGAAGCAGACTCCCTACTGAGCAGAGAGCCCGATGTGGGACTCGATCCCAGGACCCTGGGATCAGGACCTGAGCCCAAGGCAGAAGCTTTAACCCACTGAGCCACCCAGGTACCCCCCATACTTGTTTGTTTTTTTATAGTAAGCATGCTGTACTCATAATTTTTCTCAATTTAATAAAGCACTGATGGAGCTAGTGCTGTTGTACATTTAACCTATGTGTATTCCTTGCTGCTGTAGCCGAACGAGGGCTGGTCCAGGGAAAGGAAATTGAAAGCCCATAAGAGGACGGGTTGAGAGCAGACGCTAGGACAGAAACAAATGTTATGGACTGAGAAGTCTAGAGAGTAATGATGGTAAAAGATAAAGTGAATGTGGACTTAGACAAGAAGGAGCAGTCTATCCCTGTAGCTTTGAGAATTTAGTAACAACTAGAAAGAAGTGCTACTTTACACATTAGTAAAAATGAAATTCCACTGCCCAGTTCTTCAGATACAACAGTCAAAGAATAAAGCCGACATAATCCAGTGAGAAACTGGAAACCACTCTTAGTAACTACTAAGTTGGCAAAAGTGCTGTCCTAGTCCTGTCAGTAATGTTGGTAATGCCCAATCAGGACTATTACCTGAGGTTTTCTAAATACATATTGGTAAGCAAGGATGAAAGACTCTAATAAATCCAGTACCTACACATTAGTGTCACAAAACTGATAGCAAGCTGGCAGCAACATCGGAAAGCTCTGGTAACATCTAAGCTTTACCACATGCCTGGCCCTATCCTGTGGGCTTTTAAGGAGTTAGCTCAGTCTTTATACTCAACCTATGTTGTTGAAGAAACTGAGGCTTAGAGATGTTAAGTGACTTGCCCAAGGTGACAAAGCCAGCAGCATGTGACAAAGCTGAGAGCTGAGTGTGAGTGCTGAGTCCACCCTTACATTTAGCGTGCTTTGCTACAGCCACAGATTTATAGTAACGACTACCCACATTGGCACTACCGGGGAGACAGGTTTCTGTAACAAACACTTTTCAAAAACTGTCAGAACTGAATACTGCTCACAGGTTCTGTTGCTTTGTTACCAAATATGCACAACTGGTTTGTACAAACACTTCCCTTTTCTCTTCTTTCATTATAATGCCATAAAAAGCCGTACCTTGTTAAAAACATCCTTGCTAATGGCATCCATGTTCCACAGACACATCCTCTCTCTTTGTACCAGGGCCTCCTCTTTCTGCCGCCATTCTTCTTCGCGTTGCCTTAGCTCTGACACTGCCGTTTGTGCTTTGGCATGTTCCTGATCCAGGGACTCGGAGTTATGCAGGGCTAAGCTACCAAGTTTTTGCTGAGCTTCAGCGAGATTCCATTTGCATGCCACAGAGCTCTTCACAAATTCTTTCTGCTTTTGACAAGCCAGTTCAATTCCATGGCTATACATCTGGATAAAAAACAATATTGGAAGAAATGAAGAAAGCAATGGGTATGTTTATGCAGCACAACTAAATTTTCTTTTAGTCAAGACTGCTGTACAGTATTTGTGATACACACCCACTCTACCTCCTGTGTATGCAGTTATACTTTTATATTACAAGTCTTTCATCAACTAGACTCTAAAAGCTTCTTTGTTAATCTATGCCGCTCTCCTGACAACTAACAGTAGCAAAAAGCCTGATAATTAGAACAATGTTCTGCCTATAGCTGGTGAAGGAACATTTGATTTATAGCTTCTTAGCCCTGAAACAGCAGAATAATGAGAACAAAAGCTTCAATCTAGTCCATCACCTTAAGACTGAACATGCTGAAAACCAGATCTCTAGAGTTTTGTTCTGGAAGTTCCTCACTGCAAAGAACCTTTTATTTGGAGGTAATTACTTATTAGTTTCTATTTTCTTTCTATATTATCCCAATCCCTGGTGATCTGAGTTCTTACATGTGGAGTTTCTGTTCATAACTGACTCTGTCAGACAGACATTCTTTAACTTAATCCTAATCAAAATAGGCAAAATTATGTAAAAACAAAAACAAAACAAAACCAAAAACTGGACCATCCTCATGACTGACTCTGTTCCATTCAGAAGCAACAGTAATTAGTTTCAATATTTATTGAACCACCACACTTACAGCACTGTGATGGGTCTTAAGTTCCTTATATTCTTCAACTCTATAAAACAAAAGCTGAAGGAACATTCTTTATGACTTCTCAGCCAAAATTATCAATTTCAAACTAAGTATTCAGAACAATTTTACTTTGATTTGTTCCCTAATCTGTGTCACTACTTAAGCCTTTATAATTTCATACCTCAGCTATGGAAATAGAGTCTTTCTCATCTGAAGCCATTCTCCACTCCACTAGACTTTGAGTAATTTCTCCAAAACACAAATCTGCTAATTTTACACACTCTTAGAGTCTTGGGAGAAAGCACAAATTCTGTAGCATGGCATGGTTCTTCGTGATCTCATTTCCGTTATCTCTCTAGAATCAGTTCTAGTTACTCTTCAATGTGACAACCCCTCATCCCCTAACTCCGATTTCCATTCCAGACTCATCAGGCATTACTTCCGTAAGTTTCCTCCAAGTCCTTCCCTTCCCACCCAAAGTTTACATACTTCTTAATAGTATTTTCACAGAATATTGTGCTTATTTGTTTACTCAACCAGCAGCTTCTCGTGGGGCTAGAATTCCATAAATATTAGATGCATAAATGATTCTCCACTTCTTGGAACAGACTAGTGGTGGCGAAGAATTCTGAGGCAAGTAGCATGCAAGGCCTCTACTCTTCAGGAGTCTTAGATTTGTGTTGTGGCAAATGTGGACATTGTTGCTATCCAGGTGACTTATTTGTTTAGCAGGTTTGGAGCCCAGGTACCACAAGGCCCTAACCAACCAAGTAAAATATTTATTTTTATTTTTTGCTCTCTTAGTTAGGATCAAGAATAACTGTAGCCTAACTATGCTTAAGAAGAGGCCAGGAAGCTCTTTGGGGCCTGCCATGGAAACAAGATGACGAAGGGGACATCATCATTTGGAAAGCGTCACAATAAGACGCACACGTTGTGCCGCTGCTGTGGCTTGAAGGCATATCACCTTCAGAAGTCCACGTGTGGCAAATGCGGCTATCCTGCCAAGGCAAGAGAAAGTATAACTGGAGTGCCAAGGCTAAAAGACAAAACACCACTGGGACCAGTAGAATGAGGCACCTAAAATTGTACACCGCAGATTCAGGCATGGATTCCAAGAAGGAACAACACCTAAGCCCAAGATGGCAGCTGTTGCAGCATCCAGTTCATCTTAAGGATTTCAACGATTAGTCACAATAAACATCATGGTTTAAAAAAAGAAAAAAAAAAAAAAAAAAGAAGAGGATGCCAGGAAAAGGAAAATGATGAAGATATAAAATCTGTTTTGTAAGACAAAGATATACTAAGAAAGCAATATGGACAAACAAAAATATCTTGCATTTTCAAATTATGTGTGAACAAATATTTATTTCTCAAATCAAACACAGGAATCCTATTTCTAAGTTCTAAAAATGATTCATGTTTAAATTCTTCTCCACAGACTACACAGACGACATCTGGCCATTTGAGCAAACTACTCAACATATACTGAGATGATTAGGGGGAAAAAAAAAAGATCACATTTTACCTGTGAACACACCGAGGTTTTAGAAGACCATTAAACATAATAATATTTTAATGAACATGAATTCAAAAAGACACTGCTGGCAATAGGTTTATTGGTTTATTAATATAACTTTACATTTAAACTGCTCATACAGGATCTCTAAATTCTGAATTGCCTTTTACTTTAACTGGGTATCAGAACTATATATCACATATGACACTAAGATATCTAGATTTCCCATGTCTGGTAAAATTAAACCAGAGCTGTTTTTGAAAAAAATTATAAAATATTTATAATTTTAATTAAACATTTCATTCTTTCCAAATATTCCAATCCAAAAACTTAAGTCCTAAAGTCAGCAAGACAAGTAAGTGGGTTATAAACACATGAACTAAAAATAAATAAATAAATAAAAATAAACACATGAACTAATTTAGGATTAGTAATCACTTTGCAAATTTTAACACCAAAGGTAGCGTCAGGCATATGGTTTTACATTACATCACAGAATGGGAAGTGCAGCAGGTAGGAAAAAACACTGTATTAGGAGTCAGAAGTGGGTTCTAGTTTTAATTCTGCCACTAACTAGCAATAAGGTCTCAGAGAAATCATTTTTAATGAAGACAAGTCTATTTACTCATAAAATCACTTTCGGCTATATAAGCTTACAATTCCAAGTGCACCAGTAAAAAGTACTTTTTTTTTTTTTAGTTTTATTTATTTATTTATTTTTTTAAGTAATCTCCACACCCAACAGGGGGCTGGAACCCATGACCCCGAGATCAAGAGTCACATGCTCCTCCGACTTAGCCAGCCAGGTATTATTCAGCTTAGATATTTTCTAAGTTCAGAGTTTCTCTTAGGTTACTTTTGTGATTCAACCACAATGCACTGAAATTCCGGAGACCTCTTATTCTCTCCATATGCCTTCAAAATTGACAACAGCAGCTGCTGTTCATTTTTTCCCCTCCGTAACACATTCATTATATGCTCATGTAACACATTTTGTATATAAAGATGACACTAGCAATCCATAATTAGGGGGTGACTACTGACCTATCAACTCTCAATCTGGCCTCCTAAAAAATGTCTTGCACTTTCCCAGAGACTTGCTGGCCAAAGTAGTGTCTATGATTATGAAACAGCATTTTTTTCCGTGAAGCCAACTAGCCCAGTGAGCTGGGCATAGGACCGATGGCCTTACACTTATTGGCAAATGATTTAAATAACTCATATTCACTAACAGCTAGCCAAGATGAGCCTAGAGAAGAACGGTTAATTCAGTTAAGCTCTTAGAGACCCCGTTTTGCAAGAAGCCTAGAAGGCAGAGAGACACCCATAACCAGTTTCACTGAATATGTTAGTGTTTAGTCTGTTTTCCTGAAATATACTTCCAAACACACTCAAATTAGGAGAAACACCAGGACAAGGTGATTAGAGTATGTAAGCACTTCCTAAGACAGGACCCAGAAAAATCCTAAATGGTGTGTCGTTAGAATAAGTTTCAGAGGAAAGAAGGCTGGACTGAAAACCACAAGTAGCACCAGGAATCTGAGGAAAAAGTCTGAAGGAAAAGGCAAACGTGTGTCTGTATGTTGTCACTGGAAAATGATATGAAGCAAAACTTAAAACATAACTGGACGGGAAAAATGGTCACGTTAAAGAGACAGATTTACACCAGCACCAAAAGTGAGGTTTACAGAATTTATTCAGATGTTACAAGTCAGTGAAATTGGGTCCTAAATCTGGATAAAGTCAGGAGCTCCGTGAAGTACTGAAATACAACCAACCATTCACCGTTCCTATTAACCGTGCACAAGTATCAAAGCCTTCAACAGAATAACGCGCTCGGATAGACACCCACAAGGGGACAAAGGGTCAACGTTATAACGTTAGCCGCCCCAAATCTGGGTGCTGTCAGGAGCGGGGTGAGGATGGGGGAGGGGGAGGAACGTCTTCCAAGGATGGGAAGGAATTAGCCAAGGTGAAAAGGTGTGCGTGGAGGTGGAGGTTGGGAATACATGTGTGGCCAGACCCTCTTAGAAGCCCTCAGAAGATGCTACAATAGCCGTGGAATGGCATCAAGCTCCGGACACCCGGGAGTGAGATGGGAGCGCCGAACAGGGCACACGGAGGGTCGCGGAGACAGGGGACTCCGGGGGCCTGGCGACACCTCCCCATCCCCCTCGCCAAACGCGGGACCCCTCTCACCTGCGCGGCGCCCGGCAGCTGCGGGCAGCGGGGAGAACTGGGGGACACGTCCAAGTCACTCTCTTCCTCAGCCTCACCCTCGGCCCGAGGGAGGCTCCAAGGTCCAGGCGGCGGCCACGGCTGCTCCATGTCCGGTAGCCCCCAGCCCTAGAGCCGCCACTGCCAACGGACTTGGCGTGAGTGGAACCTGCTGCGCTGAGCCAGCCGCCCCAGCCGGCCGGGGCCGTTACCCAGAATCCCTCTGCCGGCCGCGACGCCGACGCACACTCCGCGATAGCCTGGGCCGCGGACAGCGGAAGAAGACCGACTCGCTCGGTAGCGTCATTTCCGGTTTGGTGGGCGTGGCCGCGAAGGCCCGTCTGGGCGCCTACGGGCAGGGGCTGGGTCTGGTGCTCGCGGTTCTCTGAAAGGTTTGAGTGCCGCCAGTTGACCCTTCAGGGCACTGCGAGTCACTTAGGCGCAAGTCGTTGTTACCTAGTGTTCCCTGCGCTGTGCGCCTTGTCTCGAACGTCGAGAGATGCGGTGTCCACTTTGCAAGTTGTTTACAATCTGCGGCTCCTTTCTGTACGTTCATCTGTAAACTAGGAGTTCCGAGGCCAGGGTGGGCGGAAAATAGGGCGGAATTTTGAAAAGCAGGGCCAAGTTTTCTCCCATTTCGAGTTCCAAGCTGCAGGAGTTCGCGAAAGTTGGCCGGGAGGAGGGCGCGGAAGATGAAGGACCCGAGCAAGCGTGGCTCGGAAATGCTCGGGAGGGTGGGTGGGGGATCGCGGACCCAGCCGGGGCAGCCCGCATCCCACGCATCTCTAGTCCTGAAGGCCTGCGCTGTCGTTGAGCCCTTTGATGAGGAGAAATACACATAGTGCCCAAGGTCACACGTTTAAGGGGAAGACATGCCATCAGCCCGGGGGTCTAACCTCAAACCGTCTATGTCCGGCGGTACCACGCTGCTGCCCAGCTCGTAGTTACAGAGACCCGAATAAAAACGAGACGCCATTTTCCCAGTCTCGTAGACTGACAAACTTTGAGGTTTGTCAATACACAGTGTTGACAAGATGTGAGGAAATGCTGTTAAAAGAGCATGGGATTTGTGTCACCCTTTTGGAGGGGTGATTTGACAATACCAGTGGTTTAAGGGCTTTGACTCAGCAATTTCACTACCAGGAAATCATACAACGGTTTTGGAACAATATCCAGTGACTTACCTACAAAGATGTATATTGCAGCAATGTGCACCAAAAACCAGGAAACTAGTTGCCCATCAGTACGGGAACTTAAATTATGGCATATTAATACGATACGTCTTTAAAAAGAGAAGTTGTGGATGTGCTGATAGAGAAAATCTCCAGAATGTGTTAAAATTACAGAATTAGATATATTTGTGTGTGTATCTATCTATAGCTATCAGGGCGAATGATCCAATCTGTGTAAAAATATGTGCATGTGTATAGAAAATTCCTGGAGAGTGAGCAAGAATTCTTAATGATGGTAGATCAGGCGAGGAGGAGAGTTTCTGAGTTTCTTTGCTTTCCATTTTTAGCTTTCCTGCGTTATCCGGTTTGAATATTTTTCAGTGAATATATTATATCTTAATAATTAATTAAAATGACAGTTGAGAAGCACTGTGCCTAAACCTTTGGGGTTAGGAAAAGCCACAGGAGTTAAAACAGAAAGGGTGGGAAGAAAAGGAAAACACTTTTTTTTCTCTCTTTTTTCCATGAAGGCACAAAGTGCTTTGAGTAGTGCCTGGCTTGAAGTAAGCTCTATATAAATGATATGTATTGTTGTTTCATTGTTTTTCTCCTACCTGTCTCACTACTTCCCCTGGGGCTCTTTGGCAGGCTTCTCCCCTTCTAACAGAGCTCTAATTTTAGAATTCCTCAAATTTGGCCAGTGGGGAGGACCTTATCTGTTCTTGTGGCTTTAAATAACATCTGTGTATTGACAGCTTCCTAACTGAAATCCAAACCTTGACCTAAAGTACTTCTGACTCATTTGTCTACCTGCTGACTTGACATCTCTCTCTCTCTCTTTTCAAGTAGGCTCTGCACCCAATGTGACTCCACTGTCCGCGCCCCGATATCTCTCTTTGAATACATATTTTAAATTTAACATTTCAAAAAAACCCCTCTTGATTCCACTCCTTCCCCAAACTTCCCTGTCTTCTCCATATCAACAAATGGCCCCACCACCAATCCCAAAAGAGGTCAGCCTTAATTTATCCTGCTCCTTCCTTTCCCATGTCTGAACCAAAGCAAATTTTGTTGTTGTTGTTGTTGTTGTTGTTTTTAAGATTTTATTTATTCATTTGACAGAAGGAGAGAGCAGGGAGAGCAGCAGAGAGAGAGAGAGAGAGGGAGAAGCAGGCTCCCTACCAAGCAGGAAGCCCGATGCAGGGCTCAATCTTAGGACCCTGGGATCGTGACCTGAGCTGATGGCAGACACTCAACCATCTGAGCCACCCAGGCACCCCCAAATTTTGTTATTTTTACTCTCAAATACGTCTTGAATCTGTCTACTTCTCTCCAGTTGTAATGCTTCCTCCCTAGCCCAGGACATCATCTTCCTTGGGCCTACTACAGTAGTCTTCAGTGTCTCTGTTCCATTTTTGCTCATAACTCTTCACACAGTTACCAAAGAGATTTAAAATATATGTATATAAATCAGATCATGCCACACCCCTGCTCTATCAATTAAATGCTTCCAACACAAACAACAGAAACCCCAGCTAACAGAAACTTAAACTATGAGGAAAGTTATTTTTAGCAAATTCAGGATCAGTGTTAGCAAAAAAGGATCAGTGTTCTCAGGATTGGTTTTAGCAGTTTGTTGATGTCGTCAAGGACTCAAGTTCTTTCTATCCTTTCCACCATCCTAAGTCTGTTCACTTTCATCTTCAGGCTTGTCGTGGTTGCAGGATGGCTGCCATAGCTCTGGACATCACAGCAAAACAGGACAACAGCCAAAGCAAGAAGAAAGGAGGCAAACAGCTATATTTAGAGCTTGTGGCTCTACTATCAGAAATAAAAATGTTTCTCAGAAGCTTCCAGTGATTTTCCCTTACATCTCATTGTCCAGATTGGCTTAAATAAATTATGATTCACTCCCTGAAGTAAGACGCATTGCCACCCAAGCAAAACTGGAGCTCCAGTAGCAAGGAAGAAAAGCTTATAGCTATTAGGTAAGCAATAACATTGTTTGCTCTAACTTTGAGTTCTTATACGGTCTAATGCCAGCCAACTCTTCAGTGTCATCTTTTAACCTCCTCTGCCCCCTGCCCAGGTCTCTCTTAGTATGCTCACTTGCCTCCTTTCAGTTTCTCGAACAAATCAATTTCCTCCCTGACTCCTGGCCTTCTACATTTTGTTGCTCTCTTCACTGGGATATCTTCTGTCTAGTACTTTAAAAGTCCTGCTAGTGGTCATGCTTTTCTTGTTAGATCGTAAATCAGATATCACCCCCTTAGGCTTCTCTGTCCACTGGGTCTAAATTAGGTTCTTATTCCTTCTCCAACCTATAAATTTCTTTCTCACCCCCAATACCTGGATTCCTTCCTAGTATTTATCATACTGTAACTATCTTATGTTCACTTATTATCTTCCCCTCCTAGGATGGGAAGCCCACAAAGGCATAGACTGTCTTTTTTTGTTCCCCTTTGTACCTTGATTGTCTAAAACAGTATCTAGCACACAGTAGGTATTCAGTAAATATGTATTGAATTGATGAATAAGGAATGAATGAATGAATGAGTGGAAACAAGGAAAAAAGGAAAGGTGTAGTAATAATATAAAGACAGAAGACTATCCTGGCCAACCTGGGCTGCATTTGTACCAAAACCATGAAGAAGGCAGCCTGGGTCATCACTGAGAAGTACTACCCTCGCCTGGGCAATGACTTACACACCAACACACGTGTGTGCAAGGAGATCACCATCAAACCCAGCAAGGAGCTCGGCAGCAGGATCGCAGGCTCTATCACACACCCGATGAAGCGAATTCAGGGGGGCCCTGGGGACAGGAATCTCCATCAAGCTGCAGGAGGAGGAGAGAGAAAGGAGGGATACTTACATGCCCAAGATCTCAGCTCTGGACACTAAGGACATCCTGACTAAGGAAATGTTGAAACTCTTAGACTTTGGCAGTCTGTCCAAGTGCACTCAGCCTGCACTTGGGATGAATTTCAAAACACACGTGGAGCCATTCGAATCTTTCTGCTGTGCTCTAATATCTTCAATAAACCTTGGACAATAAACTTTTAAAAAGTGAAAAGGAATGGAAAGAGGTATGTTTTGGTAGGAGAATAAAGGGTGGATATAATGACATCATCTTAGACTTTGGGGCCTAAATCCTTTGCTCGAGTTCAGTGGATACTTTTTACAAGTCTTGGAACTCAATCAGACTCTTAAACTTTCTTATATTGGATCATAAATATAATTCCTTGGAAACTGCTTTGGGTCATAATTAGCCTACTGCTCCCATGGTCATGGAACTAGTCAGCTGACACTCAAAGGAGCAAATTAGCTTTTTCTGAGTAGAAATTACTTTAAAACGAAAGGATATGGACTATGTAGTCCAGAATGCCCAAGGGCAGTCCTTGTGGAAGGGTCTGTGTAGTATTAAGTAAGTATTGAGCCTACAAAAGCCAGTGAATCAAAGTGGAAGCCAGAGTAACATATGAGTCTGACTCATAAACTCTAATAAAGTTTGTGAAATAGATCCCATGTGTGAGTCCAGATCCCAGATGACTCCAAGATTGTTAAAAGCTGTTCAGTTGCAATTTAATTCCTTCCTTGGATGCTTTCCTGATACTTGGGGAAAATTCTGAAGAAGTATGTGCACTTACAGAAATACTCAGCTTGCCAGCTCCTGTGTTGGATATTCACACAGAGGCCACTCTTCTTCTAATACAGTACTTCTTTCTTCCTTAAGTGGGTTTCCCTCTGAATCACTTGGAAAGTGTTATGTATCCCAGTAATTTTCTTAATCTGCATTTGAGGTAAGTAGATCCACCACGTGTTCTCTTAAAGTGTCTATAAGAATTCTACTGAAGGGCATTTCATAGTGATACCAGTAAGAGCCCTCTTGTTGGACTATTTTAGGACAGGAGGAGGTTCACATAAGGATACTTTGGATATAAGGATTGGTTTTCTTAAGTATATGCTAGACATTTTTAAATTGTTATGACTATTTTATAGATGAAAGTACAGAATTATAATAAACACCATATATCCATCACCCAAAATGAAGATTTTGCTACATTTGCCTTATCTGTTCTTTTTATTAATTTGTTGTAGTATTTGAAAACAAAATCTTAGACCTCAGATCATCTTACTACTACATACTTTAATATGTAAACATGTTGTTTAAACAATGTTAACATTTACCTTGCATAAGCTTAAGGACATTATCATACCTATCAAAATTAATTGCTTGGCATTATCTACTGCCCATATCACAAATTTCCCCAATAATCTCAAATATTCTCTTTAAGTTGGTTTGTTTGAATCAAGGTCCCATCCCAGTAATGGCTGCATATTGCATTCTGTTGTTTGATTTCTGAAGTATTGTTTAATATAGAGCATTTCCCCTGACCCTTCCCTTCTTTTTTTACCCCCTCTTAACATCATTGACTTGTTGCAGACTACCTGCATCAATTGTTCTATAGAATGTCCCACATCCCAGTATATCTGTTTGCTTCCTTGTGGTGTCAGGGACATGTTTCTCTCTCCTCCACATTTCCTTTAAGTGAAGTTAGCTCTAGAGCAACACTGTTCAAAAGAAGATTCTATGAAGTTGGAAATACTCTACCTGCCCTAGCCAGTATTGTAGCCCCTAGCCCCATGTGGCTATCAAACACTTTAAATATGACTGGTGTGACTGAGGAACTGAATTTCCAATTTTATTTAGTCTTAGTTAATTTAAATGTAAATAGCTATAATGCAGCTATATTGTTAGTAGTGCAGCTCAAGTGGCTTGATTGGATTCAACCTCATCTTTTTGGCATAGCGTTTCATAGGTCCTTTCTGTGAATCACATAGGGAGACAGGATGCCACCTTTAATAATGTTAAGATTAATCAGTGGGTTCATTAACTTTTTAAAAAATATAAACTTCATTTTTTTAAAAGATTTTATTTATTTATTTGACAGAGAGATCACAAGTAGGCAGAGAGGCAGGCAGAGAGAGAGGGGGAAGCAGGTTCCCTGCTGAGCAGAGAGCCCGATGAGGGGCTCTATCCCAGGACCCTGAGATCATGACCCGAGCCAAAGGCAGAGGCTTTAACCCACTGAGCCACCCAGGTGCCCCTATAAACTTCATTTTTATGCATTTTATGAGAATCAAGGAAAGAGTCCTGCATTGTTTACTGAGCTTTTTTATACTTTCATAATAAAAGTGAGAAAGGTGAACTTTTCTGTATATCAAACTGTGAGAAAACTAAACTGTTGAAGAACATTTCAGAGAAAGATTTGGAGAAGGCGGATATAAAACAATTATTTCTTGGGTCTCAAGGCTGGGCCTGTGCTTTAAAAAAAAAAAATTATTTGAGAGAAGAGAGAGTGATTGAGGGGTGAAATAGAGAGAGGGACAAGCAGACTCTGTGCCCAGAGAAGAGCCCAACACAGGGCTCCATGCGGGGCTTGATCCCCCAACCCCCAGATCAGAACCTGAGCTGAAACTGAGTCGGGCAACTAACCAACTGAGCCACTCAGGGGCCCCTAGGTCTGTGCTTAAAAAACAAAAAAAAAAAAAAAAAAATCAAGGCTGGGTGGCTCTGTTCGTTGGGCATTTGCCTTTGGCTCAGGTGATAATCGCCGGGTCCTGGGATAGAGGCCTGCCTCCAGCTCCCTGCTCAGTGTGGAGTCTGCTTCTCCTTCTCCTTCTACCCCTCCCCCTGCTCCTGCTCACTTGCTTGCTCTCTCAAATAAATAATTGGGGAAAAAAAATCAGTGATCTGAAAATGCATTATTGCTGAAATAATCCGGATTGTTTCCTGTACTTGGATCTTTTTTTTTTTTTCAGGCATTTCTCACAAATGCTAATTAACAGCTCACTTTGGAAACTTAATCTGCTGGTATTGTTCACATCTGCTAATGAATAATTCACTATCTTAGAAGACTGTAGGCCTAAAAAGGAGTCTGAGTCCAGCCCAGAATAGGACCTGGGAGGTCTATTTCACTTATTATTGAATACAGCTTCCCTAGGAGAGACAGTTTGCTCTAGTAAGTGGGCATTTAAGTGCTGCAGAGAATAGCCCCGCTTTCCTGCTGCTTTGTCAGATCACCCAGGTGGTCCTTCTTTGTCCTGTAGAGAGGAACTAATGTCAGGATAGAGGACAGGACAGTGGATCTAAAACCTGGTTTGACTAACTCTGTCCCTTCCAGACTCTGCTGAAAACGATAGCCTCTCTTCCCAGAAAAATGCCTATATACACATGCAGGAAATGTTGCCCATTATTTCAGGGGCTTTAGGACCCCTGAGATGCCCAGGGTCACGGGACAAGAACCACTGCACTGAAAGCAGAAAAGGAAACCTTTTCAAGGCATGCAGTATATAGGATGCTGCCCCCAAAGCTCCAGAATCCCGTTCCGGCCCTCCCTAGTTAGCTAGATTTGGGGCCTTTTTGTTGTTTTATGTTTTCTACTTGTTTTAATTTGTTTTCCTCTTTGGACTAGATAATGGAAATACTTGGCAAAAATACTCAAAAAGTACCTAAGGATATTCAATGAAAAGGAAATTCCTTCTCTATCTATTCTAGGGCCCCTCCCCTGAGGCATCCATTACTAACAGTTTCCAGTTTATCCTTTCAGAAATATTCTAAGCATGTAAGCACATATATTCCCTGTCTCTTCCAAATGGCAGCATACTTAACACATTTTTGTTGTTGTTGTTCAATGCTTTTTGCCCCCCTTAGTCCTGTATTTTAGAGAGTATTTATTGCTAGGATGTACAGCTCTGCTTTACTCTTTTTCCATGCTGCATAGTGTTCCATCTTAAGCATAATTGATTAAATCTGACCCTATTTAATGAACATTTAGGTGGTATCTTTTTTTTTAGTTTTTTTTTTAAGATTTTATTTATTTATTTGACAGAGAGAGATCACAAGTAGGCAGAGAGGCAGGCAGAGAGAGAGAGGAGGAAGCAGGCTCCCCGCTGAAGAGAGCCTGATGTGGGACTCAATCTCAGGCCCCTGAGATCATGACCTGAGCCGAAGGCAGAGGCTTAGCCCACTGAGCCACCCAGGTGCCCCCTCCCTTTTTTAAAGTTTTTGTTTGTTTGTTTTTTAAAGTAAATTCTGCAATGTGGGGCTTGAACTTACAACCCTGAAATCAAGAGTTGCATATTGTACTGACTGAGTCAGTCAGGTGCCCCCAGTATCTTTTTTTTTTTTTTTAAAGATGTATTTAATTTGGGAGGGGATAGGCAGAAGAAGAGGGAGAGACAGTCTTGAGCAAACTCCATGCTGGGCAGGGAGCCTGATGCTGAGATCACTACCTGAGCTGAAACCAACAGTCAGTCACTTAACCCAGGGCACCACCCAGGCACCCCTACGCCCCTGCCCCAGTATCTTTTTTAACTACAAATAATGCTGCAGCCTGTATTATTCTGTATGTGCGAAAGTATATCCATACACACCCATTCCTAGCATTGGAATTGCTGAGTCCAGTGAAACGTTTTGATAGACATCAACAAATTGCTCTCTTGAGAGGTTACCCTTGGAAGGCAGAATAATAGCCTCCCAAGGATATCCCTGTCCTAATTCCGGGAACTTTTGAATGTGTTAGCTTCCCCGGCAAAGGGGAATTAACATTACAGATAGAATTAAATTGCTAATCAGCAGACCTTAAGATAGGGAAATGATCCTGGGTTATCTGGATCTGCCAGTGAAAACACAAAGATCCCTAAAGAGAGAACCAGAGACATAGCACTGTGATAAGGACTTCGCTCAAATTTGCTGGCTTTGAAGGTGAAGGAAGGGAGCTCCAAGCTGAGGAAGTAGGTGACCCCTAGAAGCTGGAAAAACAAAAAAAAGGAAAAAAGCCAAGGAATATAGCCCTGCTTCTCGCTTTGCTTTTAGCCCAGTGAGATCTGTGTTCGATTTCTGACCAACAAAACCAATAATAATAAATGAAAAATGTGTCTTATTTTAAGACATTAGAGCCTTCTCTCTCTCTCTTTTAGTTTCCCTCTTCATATGAACATTACTTTCTACCTTATTTGAGGGATGTTTATAATTTATTGTCTTATCATTCATGTCTTTGGTTAAATGTAAAATTTGCCACCATAATTACTTGACTGTTACACTTTTGTTCTTTGCCAATTAACTCTTTGGAAAATTCCCATGTGGGACATGCGCCATTTTTTTTTTTTTTTTTTTTTTTTTTTTTGGCAGTGGCCAGGAGGTGAGCAGGATGTGCTGATGTGTCATTTCTGCAGTGCTGGCATCACTGCTGACCAGTCTGCCCTGCAGAAACACTGTGGGAATACAAGCTGGTCGGTGGGATTTGTTTTCTGCCACTCAGATGGTGGCCTCAGTGATTCGCTACTTTGTAGTATGGGCCAAAGGCACTGTGTATGTAGAAACTTTTACATCTCCATGGTAGCTCAGGTGACCATGGTGAGTAAAATGAACAAGTGTAAATATTCCTCATCAACTCATTTAATACCTCCATGGCAGGCTAGCAGTAGTAGCTATACCCAGTCTTTCCTCATTCTGCAAATTTAGTTTGCCCTGATGTGGTGTTGATTCCCAAACTCAGCAGCTTTGGTGGGTGAAACCTGAAACTGGTTCCTAGATGTGGAGGACAGTGAGAGACTGAAGAAAGAGGCAGGCCACTCAAGATCAGTAGGTGGCAGTTTTAATAAGTAAGGGAACTTAGGAACACAGGAGGCTTGTTTTAGGCAGCCACAACATGACTAGATCTCTGTACCCACCCACCAGAAACTTAAAGGTTTATCTGGAGGACTTAACTGGGTTCAGTCACATACACCATCCAGATGGTCTCAACAGCATTTTGCTATCTCAAGGCCTGTGTTCTTGAAATGACTCCTGTTGTAGGAATGGTGGGTAGAGCGTACATCCAAGGACAGTGGAAGGGGATGACAAGCTTGTAGTTGCTGTGGTCCAGCTTATGGGTCAACCAGTGGTCATGTCCTCTTGATGACCTTCTTCAACTTACCCATATACCTTGAACCCTATAGACTAGCTTGACCATCTCTGCATTTAACATATCTTCAAAAATATTTATTGAGCATCTGCTATGCTAGGTATTTAGAATACAAACTCTTAGCTATGCAGAACTCACTGTTTATGGAGACAGTCAATCAACAATCATAGGAACGAACAGTTGTGAAACTGCTATGGTGATAGTTGCTAAAAAGAAGAGACACATGTATTCGTAGTTAGGAGAGTCCTCCTTGTCAGCGAGAGCCGAAGAAAGGCCTGGGTGAAATATATAGATCTGTGTTCATGTGTTTGTCCTTACCAACCTTGTACGCCACCATAGGTAAAGGGCATAGAGTAAGTAAAGTACCTAGAAACATGCATAGCCAAGTAGAGGAGGGTGAAGAGAGAGAAAGAATGGGTAGAGGGTTGAAGGGAAACCAGATAAGGACTTGTATCCAACCCTAGGAGCCAAGCAAGGAGAGTGCAGTTACGACTAGTAAGAGCACGAGATGGGACAGTGTGTCTGTACAGATCAATAGGATTTCCATGCCACAGGGGCTGTGAGGTGACAGGGCACACCCGGATTCAAGTGTGGCTGTTTCCCTTTAGCTGTGTGGCCTCGGGGAAAAGGCTTTCTGGCCTCAGATACTACATCTGTGAAATAGAGATGATACTTTCCTCCGAGTGTTATTGTGGAGATGAAATGAATTAGCATATGCAAAGTGTCCAGCACTTAATCCCTGCGCTCACCTGGGTACCAGCAAACTGTTGTGAGTCAACGAACCAGTTCTCTGGCTATGGCAGGGAGCCGAGTACGCATCTATGTGCCTCTTGGTGTGCAGACTGACAAAGCAACAGGGATCGTGTAAGGACAAAATATACCCTCCCTCATCATGAGTGTTCCCCTTCCAGGGAAAAGAACTCCAATTACCAAAGTGAATGCCTAATTGTCTCAGGGCATGTTTGTGCACTTGCATTCCTGCAAATGCGGAAACCTCCCATAGCTTAGTAATGAATGACTCATCACAATCTCAGATTCCTTTCCCGAGAAAGCATTAGCCCTCCCGGATTTTTCAGATTGGCTAGAAGCAACCACTCCCTCCTCCTATCCTTTTGTCTATCAAATACAGTGAGTGGACAAAAGTGAATTTTCCCGTACTGGTTAAGAACTTTTGCTCTGCCTGCCACTTTTGATGGTTTTCACAGTGTGGCCCTAGCTTTGGCAACCGCTGTAACTATCACTCCCCGGGACATAATGTAATTCCCCGTTTGCCTTAGGTTAACTAAACGCCAGAAAAGAGAGACTGACAAATATTTCCATTGTGGCTAACATGGGAAACCAAAAGTTTAAATCTCAGAGTCATCCTTGTATTTCTAATTAGCACACATGTTGGTTTCTTACTGACGGGGGCCATGTTTTCCAAAGCAAACCCAAGGACCTAACATTTCACAAGCAAGAGAGGACCTTCAGGGACAGGCTACTCTCCTAACTGGAATTGTTCAAGAAATTCCAGGGCTCGGCGGCCATAGAGTTACTAAAAATGGGAAGCACTTAAATGATCACGGAGCTGATGATCATATTCCCCTTTCAGAATGCACGCTGTAAACATTTTAACATAGCAACGGGGCCGTAAAGAGAGGTGATGGAAGGGAAACTGGAGCTCTTCCAGCATCCGACGAGCCAGCCGCCACGGCGGCACCGGGTCGTGGCGCGGGGCACCGGGTCGTGGCGCGGGGCACCGGGTCGTGGCGCGGCCGGCGCCCAGCCCGTGAGCCCGCCTCGGCACTGCGCGTGCGCCCAGCCCGCTCGCGTTCCAGCCGGGAGGTTGCGCGTTTGAGCGCTCCTGGCAACGCCGCGCCTCCGCCTTCTGGAAGCCTTGGCTCCAGCTCCCGCAGTGTGAGACCCGTCCGGGTGCGAGGGACCTGGGCTGAGTCCGGGGGCGGGGGGCAGATGGGGGGGGCGAGGGCGAAGGGGGCAGGGGAAGCCGCTGGGAACGTTTGCCCCAGGGAGTGAGCTAAACTAAGGAAAAGCGGTCCGAGGCGCAGCCCCGAAGGATCTTTTCATTCCCGTCCTTTCGCCCACGCAGGGAACGATGCCTCTGGAAGTGGTGGTGGAGCTACAGATCCGGGCGGTAAGAGAAGTCGACGAATCTCCACACGTTGCTCTAAACCTTTCCCCAGGATTCCTACATGGTCGCGACCACTTACCGCCTCTTCACCACACACATTATTATCTTTTGGGACAGATCATATCTCTGTGTCCCTAAGATCTCTACATTGGTCGTCCCTGATTTCTTCACCTTTAATGCAGCCCAACCTCTTTCAGCATTTTCCCCCCTTATAGGACTTGTTAGCTTTATAAAATTTTCTGTTATTTTAAAATAACCATGCATTCAGTCCAAGAAGAATTTTGTTGTTTTTCCAGGATAAAGAAATTAAAAAAAAAACAACAACAGACCCTTCTTTAAATAACAAGAAAAGAATTCAATTTCAGAAAGCCCAATCACTTCCCAATAACTTGTCACCTCTATGAACCGATGGAATATATATCTTTAAAGATTTTATTTATTTGTCAGAGAGTGAGAAAGCACAAGCAGGGGGAGCCGCAGGCAAAGGAAGAAGCAGGCTCCCTACTGAGCAAGCAGCCCAATGCAGGGCTAGATCTGGGGACCCTGGGATCATGACCTGAGCCGGAACAGATGCTTAACCGACAGACAGCCACCCAGGCATCCCCTAATTGAATATTTTCTCAGTATTTTCCCTAGAGATGGTTCTGGCTTGCTAATTCCAAAAGGGGTCAATTAGTCAACACCTGTTTTATAATAATCCACTGAATCCTGCTTAACTGAGGTGCTGTGGCAAAATGATTACATTGTTCCTGTTTGGGGTCAGTCACTACTCTGAATTCAGCTTCCATCTGTAGTTGGTGACAGACTATCATACAGCTTTGCCTCCCAGCTATAGGGGCTTCTCTTCTGGTCGTGATTACAAGCACAATGTCAGTAAGTTACGGCCATGGAAAATCTGGTTAGCCTCCATACAAGAGACAGGTGCTGGGGCTTCATCATTCATGCAGTTCTGAAAGAAAAACAAAAATTTCTTGAATTTGTCCCATTTTGCTGAGAGCAAATAGGCCCACACTCTATCAAATTGTGCTACATCAAGGGCTGACCCTCAACATTTTGGGGTAAGGGGAAGGAATTCTTGAGAAGCTGGGTGATAAAGCAGTCTTCCTCTTTATCAAGGCAAAAATCAAACAAGTTTTCATCTCACTTCATTCAACATTATTGGTTAATCTTATTTTAATTTTTAAAAAGCATTCTTCAGTGTACAATTAATTTACAGTAACATCATTTTCTATTCTGTGGTAGAGTGTTTCAGAGACATCAGTTGATTTGATCTGTGCTTTAAAAGCCTGCAAACTCAGGTCCGCACCAGCTAAGACAGGGAATTCCAGAAGTGTAACCAGGAACCTGAAGATAAAACTAATTGTGAGCCCCCAATATTCAGATTTGTGAACACTGCAGAAGGAATTAAGTATCATTACTTTCAAAGAAGATCTGGCCTGAATATTGCTGGATTAAAACAAAAGATCTAAGCTTAAACAATAAAGCAAATCAGAGCTTTACACTTTGATTCATCGAGAGAAGAGGTAGTCTGTGTTCGGGATGTTGTGGGAATACAAATGATTTTATTTTACTTTGAGGAGTAGCTGCTGCTCCGTGTGCCTCTTCCACTCAGAAAGTTCACATTTCTACCCAGTCAGAGCCCACGTGTCATACCATTCTCCAGATTCCCGTGTGGCCCTCTATCTGACAGATCAAAGGCCATAATCCTCTCTCTTTATACATGTCAAAATTTTGTCATTATCTGAAAACACCAATTCCAGAGGTAATTCAAAAGTTCTTATTTTCAGGTAGAACAACATTTAAAGCACATCCCCTTCTTGGTCTTCCCTAGTCCAAGAATAATGAGTAGAGTCCATCCTGCATTTGGTGGTCTTTGGTCTTGTGATTTGGGGAGGCATCCTGGAAAAACTGCTTTAAATGTGAAGGTCAGTGTAAAGGGAAATTTAGGAGTTAGTTACACCTTGTGCCTGGTATAGCAGTGGGCTCCCCTGATGAATTTCAAGTTAAATACTGTTACCTGAAGTGTGCTGTATACAGGGAAGTGGAATTCCATACGAAAAACTCTTAAATACAGGGTCATCCTTGTGGTGGCTATGAGAAAGTTTATGCCCTTGCACTGCAAAGAACCAAGTTATTTTCCCATTACCTCAGTTGAGGTAATCTTTATTCAGTAGAGATGATGGGCAGCAGAGCCCCATCTCCCACCATACTGGCCCATTGACATAGTATGTGGTAAGCCCACCCCTAGACTCTTAGTTCCTGACAGCCTCCGTTAGCTTTTCTGTCCTCTGTCATGCCACGCTATTTGTCATCAACAGAATTAACTATTTGGCCATAGTCCCATCCTTCCTTTTCTGTCAGCACTGAGGTTATGCCCACCTTTAAGTGTTTCTTCTTCAAGTAAGTTCTTGGCTTGTTCTCTAAATGCAAAAAGATATTAGAGAGTAATGGGAAATTAGAGAGTAATGGGAGAGAAATGAAAATGCAAAAAGATATTAGAGAGTAATGGGAAATTAGAGAGTAATGGGAAATAAATACCAAGTTTTTGAGGAGGTAGAGGGAAAGGAAAGCAAGATACGTACTATAATCTCTCTTACCACTACCCAAGCCACAAAGATGGAAGAGACTAAGAAAGCTTATCAAGAAAATCAGGATTAAGAAGACAGCGTGGCAACAGATTTTCAGGGAATAAATGAGAAGAACCTATGTCTTAGACTTTTAAAATACTGTTTAAAATCTACCCCAAACTAGTATTAGTAGGTGGCATATCTGCACGTATATTTACAGAATGAAGATCATAGTTGTTTTTTTTTTTTTCCTGAAGTTCACTTTATAAGTGATACTTACAGGATTACACTACAAAACACAAAATTACTTTTGCCAAGTTTTAAAAAACAGCATGATTACAGTCACCCCCAGCTTGTTTTCTTTGCAGTTGTCCTGGAGATACAAGCAGTTACTGAATAGATATGTAATAGAGGGCTTT
>ML111281.1:90053-116702 GCA_003697995.1 Taxidea taxus jeffersonii
TCTGGACTCCAGAACATGAGCAAAGCAGAGAGAGAGATCTGAGACACATAGCCTTTTACTTCTCTTCTCCAATTCCAGTCTCTCTGTTCCTGTGATGCCAAGACAGGAGATGAGCCTCCCAGTCTCCGGCCTCTTTGTTTTTATTTTGATTCTTGCTAAATCCATGAATCGTGATTTAGTAGCTGTCATGTTGGACGCAGCGACGAGAGCTGGCCGGAAACCTGTGGAAAGAGAAGGGAGAAGGCCGGTGTGGAGAGCATCTCACGGCACGTGTCGGGGTTTATCTGAGCAGGAGCATAGGATCGAAAACACGGGATGACCAGAGAGCAAGGTGGCGCTGGGCCTCTGCTCGGCCGGCAGTGTGGAGCCGTCCTGATGGCGGCGGCGATGGCCGGCGGTGTGCTCGGCACTTTCTAAATGTCATGTGTCCTCACAGTAGCCCCAGGGGGCAGGGACTGTTAGGACTTTTATGTTTTCCTGAACAGGAAGCTGAAACTAGGAGCTTACATAATTTGCTCCTGGTCACAGAGCTGGTAGATGGCGGAGCAGAGATTTGAACCCGCTCTGTCTGAGCCAAGAAACAGTTCCTAACCACTGTGCCACAGGCTTCAGTAGAAAGCTGAGTTTCGTTGCTAGTGATGGGGGAGGAGACTGTCGCATCACTGCTTGTTTTCAGGTTGCACTTATGCGGTCTCTGAGTGGAGGAAGTCTCTCCGGCCAGCGAGGTGGGACATCATGCCCACCACCGAGAGAGCACTATCAAAGGAGCGCTGATGAAATGGAGGCTGGGATGAAGCGGGAGATCCATCTTAGAACTGCCCCCCACCTTCCTCTGTATCATCAGTGTACATCGTATATTCACTCGTGTAACTGTGCACCAGTGTGTACCGTGAGCTCCGGGAGGGCAGGAATTGTACCCATGTGTTCCCTGCTATACACGCAGGGTCTAGAACTCCCAGCACACAGTAGGTCCTCAGTGCATATTTCTTGAACTTATGAATGAAAAGAGATTGGAAAAATGGAAAGGAAGTGGTTGGGAAATGAATAAAGGGTAGGAGTTGAAAAGATTTTAGAGGACTTTTGGTCTGTCTCCTTCTCTTACGGTGGTGGAAGCCGAGTCCCAAAGACTAATGCTAACTGAGCACCTAATGTAAGCGGAGCTTAAGTCCTCTCATGTCATCTGCTTGGAGGCAGCTCCAGGAGGCTGCCCGACGCCTCTCTTTTCTGACCGCCACTGAAGTGCAGTTGTACAAGCTCCCTCTTTAGGGGTGCCTGGGTATCTCAGTCAGTTGAGCAATGGACTCTTGGTTTTGACTCAGGTCGTGGTCTCGAGGTCCTGGGATCGAGCCCCACGTTGAGCCCCACGTCTGGCTCCATGATCAGTGGGGAGTCTCTCTCTCTCTCTAAATAAACAAATTAAAAGAGAAATCTTTAAAATGTCCATCTTTGGGACACCTGGGTGGCTCAGTGGGTTAAGCCTCTGCCTTCGACTCAGGTCATGATCCCAGGGTCCTGGGATCGAGTCCCGAATCGGGCTCTCTTCTCAGCAGGGAACCTGCTTCCTCCTCTCTCTCTCTCTGCCTGCCTCTCTCCCTACTTGTGATCTCTGTCAAATAAATAAATAAAACCTTTAAAAAAATTAAAAGAATGTCCATCTTTAAAGACCTCTGCTGGGGCCTGCTGGCAGATTAGCCCCTTCCACGGGAGGTGGTCTTGGCTGGGCTGCGTGCTGGTAACCAGCCCACACTCACAGCCCTCTAGGGATGGCCCTGCCCGGCATGCGGTGATGAATGTAATGGTCCCAGCACCGACGGGAGCAGATCCCAAACATGGGTGTGCTGCCAGTCTTGGTTCGCGCTACATGTCGGGCAGAAATTGAAATAGGGTGATGTGGTGGGGAGCGCCAGGCTTCTTTAGGTTGGGGTCCCGCCTGTGTGATGAGATAACATTTCAACCGAGGCCCCTCATCGGATAGGAGGGAGCCGGCCATGCAGAGATCCGGGGAAGGAAGGTGACAGGAGAGCGAGGGGCAAGCATTTAAGGTTGGGGCGAGCTTGGTGTGTCTGAGGAAGCAGGAAGGGCAGCAGGGCGGACGTGGCATGATCGAGGAGAGAGTGGTAACATGATGGAGGAGGGGTGAGGCGAGGCCTGAGTGCACGGAGTCTTAAAAGCCAGCGTGAGATGCTTTGGTTTTATTCTAGCAGGATGGGGAGCCCATTGGAAGGTTGAAAGAAGATGGAGAGGTACAGTGTGATGTACTTATAACCTGGCAGTGTATGGAGGAGAGGTCTGACCGCGGGATGGCGGGAGCAGGGAGGCCAGCTCAGAGGCGGTGGCCGTGGCCTGGGAGGCAGGTGGTGGGGCTGGGACCAGGCTGTGGCTGTAAGGGTGGAGAGAGGGCACAGACTTTAGATTTATATTGGAGCTGGAGTCTACAGCACTAGCTAGTGGGTTCACGTGAGGAGTGAAAGAGTGAAATCAAGGGTAAATCCTAGATTTTTGCTCGAGCTTGTGGTACTCGTTCTTCTGATGGGAGGATAAGGAAGAGCTTACTTGTGGGAAAAACTCACGAGTTCTATTTTGGACCTGTTACCCTGGAGACATGAGACGTTTAAAGTGAGACTTGAAGGATGAATGGGATCTCACCGGGAATGGGAAGGAAGAAAGGACATTTTGGAAGGAGCAGCGTGGGCTGAGGGAGTCTGTACAGAGCAGAGGAGGGAAAGACAGCTCATCCGTCCGTGTGGCTGGTGCACGTCCAGGACGAGCCGAGAGGAGCGAAAAGATGATATCGTGGTGAGACAGAGATAATGCCTTCTTTTTGCCCTTGGATCCTTATTAGAGCCCAAGCGTTTGTACTGAGTGGGATACGTAGGAAGGCATTAATCATCACGTTTGACGATGTCAGGTGTTCGTCCCACCGATGTGCCAGAAATACCCCCTCATCAGAGTTCTCAGAATCAAATGGCAATCACCGAACGGCTAAGCCTCGTCACTGACTCTGGTTCCTTTTTAGCGGCTCTGCGCGGGGGCCACTCTCGGTCTGACCCTCTCGTGTAGCACCTGCCGTGTAGACAGGAGGGTTCAGCCGGCAGCCACCCTTCAGTGCGGTGACTCTCAGTCCTCCTAGACCCAAGATCTTTCGGGAATGCATGGTTTGTGGCATCCCTTTGCTGTACTGAGATACTATTCATGGTTAACATAACCAGCTCACACACATCGCGGCAAACGGTATAATATCTCCGTTGCAGCAAAGGAGAAATAAAAGGAAAATGGTTGGGACGCCTGGGTGGCTCAGTTGGTTAAGCGGCTGCCTTCGGCTCGGGTCGTGGTCCCAGCATCCTGGGATCGAGTCCCACATCGGGCTCCTTGCTCCGCAGGGAGCCTGCTTCTCCCTCTGCCTCTGCCTGCCTCTCTGTCTGCTTGTGCTCGCTCTCTCTCTCTAACTAATAAATAAATAAAATCTTTAAAAAAAAAAAAGGAAAATGGTTGAAAATAAAGTATGGGTATTGGTACCCGAACACAGAGCATAAGGAGGTATTTAGATGTGGCATGATTTTCACAACGCCGGTTGCATCTCAGTGAAGAGCCGGACACAGCTGGGTACAGCCGATCCTTCGTTTACATGGTAGCTGCTTTCCTGGAAATTCAGTGTATTTGAAGATCATGCAAAGCAAGTGCTCCGTGTTCATATGTAACGCTGAGGTTCCAGGCTTGGCCAATTATAAAATAGCTTCTACCTGAGAGAACGTTAGATGTTAGGATGTGGTGCAGGAGCGTCTTGAACATCGTGGGACATCTTAACACACACATTTTTGAAAATGTCCCTGAGGCTGGTGCCAGCCCTGCTAAGAACCACAGCTTTGGGTGTTCTGTGGGCCACGGGGATGCTGATATCTCTGTATCAGAGGACACATTGGCCTTCACCCCCCATCCCCCCAGTCTGTGCTGTAACCTTTGCGTGAGTGGGGCATTGTCTGCCTTGCTCCTGTTCTATTCCTAGGACTTGGCCCAAGATGTGTCCTTAAAAACATTGTTGAAGGAAAGGATGGGTGGATGCATTGATGGGAGGACGGACGGACGGACGGATGAAAAGAGATTTTTCTCTTTGTTCTGTTTTGCGGAGCAATCCTTTAGTTTTTTTTTCTTGTTCTCTGTTATGACTTGGGAAGGCTTTTAAAAATGATCCATGAGATAAGAAGTGGTAGAAGTCTCTTCTGCTCCGCCTCTTGAATAACAGGTGCTTTGATCAAAATGTCTATTTTTAGCTGGGTGCCATCTGAGCTGTCACCTGTCTAAGCTTTTATTTTGTTAAACCTGGGAAGGTAGATCATTTTGAGAACATAAATCTATTTATGGCTCTTCTCCTTTCTTTCTAGTGTGGGAGGAGTTGGCCTGCTATGAAGAAAACACAAGGGATTTCCTTTTCCCTGAACCCAAGCTGACACCTTCGCTCCCTGGGATGTGCCGGGAGGTGCTCATGAAGACAATTGCAGGGTTTCCAGTAAGTGGTTCACGCCCAGCCGGACTTCAGTGGGGAGAGACTCTTGGGACTTGGACATCTTATTTCTGATAGGGCTTGTTCTTGGGCAGATCACGGCATCTCAGTTGGTACCCCTAGTGGCCCTGTTTAGATGCCCCATTCAAAACCCAAATTATACTGATTCCCCTGCTGATCTGAGAGGTGGGGGTGTCTTAACCTATCAGGCCAAATCATTGCCTTATTCATACTGTCACTTACTTCTAAGGATGCTTTCCCCCTTCCTCTTAATGCAGATTAACGGAAAGATTTGATTCCCGTTTATTTAATCATAACCATTGTTTCTGTAGTGTTAATGGAAGCAAATAGAGTTGTGAGAGTAATAATGCCGCCTCTCATTTCTTTTGAGCTTTTAGATTTTCTTCTGGTATGTTTTTTTAAAAAGATTTTATTTATTTATTTGACAGAGATCACAAGTAGGCAGAGAGGCAGGCAGGGGGCGGGGGGAGGGGAAGCAGGCTCCCAGCTGAGCAGAGATGCTGATGTGGGGCTCCATCCCAGGACCCTGGGATCACGACCTGAGTCGAAGGCAGAGGCTTTAATCCACTGAGCCACCTAGGCGCCCCTCCTCTGGTATGTTATTTTCCTCGTGATAGCTCTCCTGTCAGCCAAGGCAGATGTCAGAGTCTCCACTTAATGGAAGGGAAAGGGGTGGAGGTTCACAGTGAGACTACGGAAGGATCTTGAAAGACACAGCAGTTATTCCGATGGCAATATGTAATGGGTAATGGGTAATTCAGCATATTCATTTTGATGGTATCTCTGGTCGTTTCTTTCTTTCTTTCTTTCTTTTTTTTAAGATTTTATTTATTTATTTGACAGACAGACACAGCGAGAGAGGGAACACAGGCAGGAGGAGTGAGAGAGGCAGAAGCAGGCTTCCACTGAGCAGGGAGCTGATGCGGGGCTTGATCCCAGGACCTGAGCCGAAGGCAGACACTTAACCACTGAGCCACCCAGGCGCCCCTCTCTGGTGGTTTCTAACCCCACAGCAGCTCTGACAGTTTCCTCAACCCTTATGTTACTCAGAGGGCCTCTGTTGGCAGGGCCACAGCTTTATGAATTTAAAAAGCCTATTTAATACTCACCCCTGCTCTTACGCCCCCATGAATCGCTATTGTTATAATCTCATAAAATGTCATTGCCTCCCGTTATGTTGAGAGTACAGTGCAGAATACGTAACACGAAGGACCCTTGTAGCTGTGATGTTTATGGTGACAGAACTTCTAATATTTCAAGCAGCAAACAATCATCCAAAGTTGTCCTCCTCCAGACTGCCAATGAGTGTAACTCTTAAACCCTCCATGATCAAGACGGTTTGGTGAAGATCACGGACACCATTTTTTCCCCTCAGAGATACTCTCTTTGTCTGTCACTTATATCCGTGGTACTCGTGAGAATGCTTGCCTTTGTTATTTAGAGTGATTGGTATACTGCTTTTCAGAAGCTGAAAGGGTAAAAACTGGTGCACATCACGTGGGGGTTACTCTTCATATTAACTGTGATTTGCCTGAGTTTTCTATTAAGTCAAAGCCATCTGCAAACACGGGGCTGGTATCCAGCTGGGTATCAAGACGAGAAGCACATGGTCTTATCTTCTCCCAAATGTCATCTCTGTTTAACTTTGTGAGCACAAGTAGGAGGAAGAACACATAGGAAGTTGTGTTTACTTACTCATAAAGGCAGGTAATCATCAGAGAAAGGGCTTGAAAACTGCAGGGAAAGATCCTCATGCATTAGGGGCAAAGTATCAGTAGAGTCAATGAAACTATGTTTTAAACAATTTGGAAAAAGATAGAGGAGCTCAGTTTTTCTAGAATGTCCTAGAAGGCAAAACAAAACCCGTTGGCACAGTTTTAATGAAGGCTGACCTTTGCTGAGTGCTCACTCGATGCCAGGAACCGTGCTGAGTTTGATACATGACTTATCTTGTTCAGTCCTCCTTAACCCTGCAAGGTGGCTGCCATTCTTTTCCGGTTTCATGGCTGGGGAAGCTGATGCAGGGAGTTTAAGTAATGTGCTCGAAGCCTCCTGGAGCAGGGTGATCGTGCTGGCCTGTCGGACTTCAAAGTCAGTGCTCTTGGTCGCTGCAAGAGGCCGATTCTCTCACATTTCTGTCAGCCCAGGGTCCACTTTCTTCTCATTAATATCATAGAATGTGAGTGTGGATTATATGTGCTGGTCAGGCAAATCATTCATTTGTTTTCTCTTATTAATTCATTAAAAATTAGACTTATTAAAAAAATTAGACTTATTTCCTCCACAGAAATGTGACTTTTTCTTTGTATTTCCACATTTCATTTTATTTTACTTGATACTTGACAGCTTTTTCTCCTTCCTTTCCTTGGCAAGGTCAAGAATTTTTTTGTTTTGTTTTGTTTGGGCTTTTTGTATAATTTGATTTTTTTTTTTTTTTTGTAAACTGAGCTTTTTGACCAACGTGGGGCTTGAACTCACGACCCCAAGATCAAGAGTCACATGCTCTACCGACTGAGCCAGCCAGGAGCCCCAAGAATTTTCTTTTTGAATATTTGTTTTCTTGTTAGGTGAAGACTGACTTTGTAAAGTAAGCAGAAAGAATATTATTATTTCTTAATTATTAACTTTTAGTTAATCATTTCATTTTTCCTTTGTGAAAAATTGTACTGTGAAATCTGTTTGTTGACCTAACCATTATCACCTTCCTCCTGTTGCTAAGGAAACTGGACAAGAGAGAGCCTGTAAATTTCAGCTCTAAACTATTAAGCGAAAATCAGTACTGCTGTGAAAAAGGAAGTACATTCCTTCTTATTGTCTGTAAGTCATTGCCAGGGGTCCAGGTTCTAGGAGGTGAACAAGAATGTGTTACAGGATGCCCTGGCAGGTAGGGCACGCTCTTCCTCCTCTCCAGGCGAAGTGGAGCAGGGGTCTGAAGGCCGGCTAGACAGCCACAGGGGCAGAAGTTAAGGCTGGACCCCAAATGCCTGAGTTCAGTCCCAGTTTTACTGCTCAGTGACTGTGACTTTGGGTAAATTACTTAGTCTCTGTGTACCTTAGTTTCCCCATCTATAAAATGGGCTGATGCTAGTCCTTCCCCCATCGAGTTAAATGAGGGTTAAATCCATGTGTAGGGTTTAGCATGGGATCTGGAAGCACAGGCAGGTATATGATGTGAGTGGTTACAGTTTGTGATACTGTCATTTCAGGGGTTAACACAGCCTCCCCGAGAGGCCATGAGACAGCGGCACAAGTCTGTGCCTCAGTGGTGACTTGTTCAGGCTCAGACAGCCCCTGACCCCAGCCACTGGTCTGTTCTTCATCAGGGGACTAGAAGTTTTGCCTTTTTTGGAAGGTCATGTAAATGGAATCATAGTCTATAGCCCTTTGAGACTGGCTTCTTTCACTTAGAAAAACGCCTTTGCGAGCCATCCACATGATGGCGTGTGTCATAGTCTGTTCTTCATTGCCATTGACCGTGTGTCTGTGTGCATCTGTGTGCGTCTGTGTGTGCACATCAAGCTAATTAACTTACCCATCACTTACTACTCATTTAGCCTTTTCTTTCTTTTTTCGTTTCCTTCTCTCCCTCTTCCTTCCTTCCTTCCTTCCTTCCTCCCCCACTTCTGCTTTTTATTTCTTTCTCCCTTTTCTTTCTTTCTTTTCTCTCTTTCTTTCTCCCTCCCTCCCTCTCCCTTCCTCCCTCCTTCTTTTTCCCTTCCTTCCTTCCTTCCTGTGATGAGGATACATAAGATCTACCTCGTAGAAAATTTCAAGTTTACAGTATAGTATTATTAACTATGGTCACATTGCTGCACATCAGCTAGACCTCTAGAACTTAGTCATCTTGCGTAACTAACTGAAACTTTGTGCCCTTGACCACCATCTCCCCATTTACCCCATCCTCCAGGGATGTCCCCTACTGGGAACAGCATTCTCCTCTCTGCTTCTATGAGTTTGACTGTTTTAGATCCCACACATAAGTAAGGCACACCACATTTGTCTCTCTGTGTCTGGCTTATTTCACTAAGCATGACGTGCTCTAGATTATTCTATGTGGTCATAAAAGTTGGGATTTCCTTCTTTTTAAAGGCTGAATAGTATTCCATCACATATATATTTGTTATGTATATATTGTAGGTAATATGTGTGGATTATGCCAACCGCACAAAAAAGTAATTAGATTCTTACATGCTTTCAAGTTAGATGGTGTGGGCCAAAAATCTATTTCCAATAATTTTATTTGCTTCTTTTATGATGTTTTATTTTTAGGGCATTGCTCCCAAAATAGAGTTTTCTACAAGGACAGCCATCAGAGAGCGTGTGTTTCTGCAAAGAAACAGATTTCCTGTAAGTATAACCAAGAACCCAGTGACAGAACTGTCAGGAATTTTCTCCACAGACTTAAGGAATTTTAGCCCATTACCAAGTTTTGATGCAACTGGATGAATAGAAACCTGGAGATTTATTGCTGGGCTTGAATTTCTATATTCAAATTATTTGTTCAGCCTATCACATTTGATCGAGTGCGTTTCACAGGTGTTCATCGTGGTCTTGTCGGTGGAAGAGATGCAAAAGCTAAAATCTCAAGTTTGACGTAAGGTGGCTACTTAGCTTTCTTGTTGTTGTTTTGTGACTTTTACCCTTGATCCTATGAATAATAGTGTCCCTTCATTCTTTCCCGAGGCCGCAGCACGGAGCTGTATTTGTGGGCTGTCTTTGGCGATCATGAAGGGCCTTGGGGCATCTTTGAGCATGCCTTCCATTTCGCTGTCATGTCCAGCCCTAATTTCCCTGTCATGCTCACTGCTTTCGGTGTTTCTTTTTACCTTATTGTACATAATTTTTAACCATTTAAAATATCTTCTAGAACAATATGGAACATGAATGAATATGCTTTGTAGAGCTTCTTCAGGGGCTTTGCTTGACATCTCAAATGTTGCCTGGATGTCCTGGAAAATCCTTGAAAGTGTAGACTATGGGTTAAGGGCTACTGAACCCAGAGGGTCACTGATCCGTGCAAAGCCATCAGTCCTCTGGGCATCACAACTCAGGAGGCCAGTGATTAATTCTGGAAGGCATTGGCTTTTAAAAAAATTTTTTAAATTTAATTTTTGGAAAGAAAGAGCATGAGCAGGAGGGGTAGAGGGAAGGAGAGAGAATCCCAAGCAAGCTACACTGAGCACAGAGCTGGATGTGGGGCTCGATCTCATGACCCTGAGATCACAACCGGAGCCGAAATCAACAGTTGGATGCTAACTGCCTGAGCCACCCTGGCGCCCCCCGTGTTGGCTGCTTTTTAGTTTCTCCCTATTTACCCGCTGTTTTCTCCAATCTGATATGGGTGCACAGTGATTTTTATTCAGTCTCTCTCTCCTACTCTGCCATTTTAATCTTGTTTTGGCCTCTTAATATCATCTTCCATTAAGTCTTAACTTTTTAAAGCAGTAGCTCTTATCGTTTTTTTCCTTATAACAAAAGTATTTAGTTTAGAAAACTAGAAAATGCAGATAAGCAAACTGGACAAAATAAAAATAAAAATTGCCTGTCATCCTTACTATGCAGAGATGAGCATGACTCATTTTTTTTAGTATATTCTGTGCACACGTGTGCATACACACACACACACATCATTTTAATGTTAGAAGATTGGGATCATGCAATACTGCATATGATTTTGTATTTTTCCTTTTTCACTTAATACACTACGAACATGTTTCTAACAATCTTTCTTTTTGTTGTTGTTTAAAGATTTTATTTACTTATTTATTTGACAGACACAGAGAGAGAAAACACAAGCAGGCAGAGGGAGAAGCAGGCTCTGTGCTGGGCAAGGATCCCGATGCAGGGCTTAGTCCCAGGACCCTGGGATAATGACCTGAGCCAAAGGCAGATGCTTAACGACTGAGCCACCCAGGTGTCCCTAACATCCTTTTTTTTTTTTTTTTAAGATTTATTTATTTTAGAGAGAGAACATGAGGAGGGAGAGGGGAAGTAGGAGATGGAGAGAATCTCAAGCCGAATCCACACTGTGCGTGGAGCCTGATACGGGGCTCGATTTCACGACCCTGAGATCATGACCTGAGCGGAAACCAAGAATCAGACACTTAACTGACTGAGCCACCCAGGTGCCCTGTTTCTCACATCCTTAAGTATTCTTAGGCCAGGCAGTTTTTCACAGCTTCTTAGTTGGCTGTTGTGTGGCTGTACCATGATTTGGCCAATGGTTTTCTTGTTGAGTTCTTCACTGATACAGTAGTCAGAGTCTGGTCAGGAAGCAAAACCACACCTGTTCTTTTAGTGAAAAGATCTAATTAAATTTTTTTTTTAAAGGCCAAACAGGGACTGAAGGACTGAGGGGACACTGAAGTGACAGACATAGTAACTTGAGGAAGCGGCTTCCATCCCTAGGGCTGAGGGACGAGAGGAAGAGGTGCGGTCATTAAGCACATAGGAGCCTGAGGGAGAGACCCCACACAGGTGGGACCAGAGCTGTGCAGAAGGGCTGCTTGCCCGGGTGCTTCCTCAGGGGTTCAGAGGCGGGGCCCTGATGATGGGACTCACACCTCTTGGAGGGACAGTGCTCACTGCTGGTGCCTCTGGAGCTTGGAGGGAGGGTCCGGTGGGGCAGGACTCAAAGCTCTGAGCAGGGGACTCTGGCCGGCTGGTGCTGGTGAATCTGAGGCTGGGTCTGGGGTTATTGGGGTGAAAACTCTACACTGGCCCTGTGTGCCTCTCTCACGTGAAGCCTGGTGGCTGGGGTGACGCTGACGGGAATAGAAGACAGAACTCAGTGGGAGTCTTGGCTTCCTCCTCCGGTTTGCAGCTTCCCTCTGGCGCCTCCGAGTGGTGGAGCCTCTGCTGAATCGAGGGAGGAGCAGAAGGGTTTGCCCTAGTATCCCAGAGCTGAGTATCAGCCACGTGGGTTTGGAGCAGAGAGGAAATTGCTTACCACTATAGCTGATTTCTCATTTTTTGAATGGTTATAAGAAGGTCTGTAGCTGGGGCACCTGGGTGGCTCTGTTGGTTGGTTAAATGTCTGCCTCCAGCTCAGGTCATGATCTCACGGTCCTGGGATCAAGTCCCTCATGGGGCTCCCTGCTGAGAAGGGAGGTCGGCTTCCCCTCTCCCTTTGCCCCTGCCCCGTTCTCTCTCTTTCTCAAAGAAAAAATAAAAAGAATGTAGCTATATACATACATAGTTATTTCCTTATCATGAATTCCTTGACATGAAACTGCTGGGCCTGAATGTGTGCCCAATTCACGCCCCCCCATCAATCATCTATCTGTGATGAGAGAGGGGTGTCTGATACCTTCCAACTTCCTCCTAATGCAAAAACATTTCACTGTTTGAAATATATTATGCCAGCTAGTAAGTGATGTTAAGCTGAGCTGAAGAAGAACTAAGGAGAGAACACCCTTTCTCAAGTTCACGTTCAGCAGACCTGAGATGTTCAGTCTTCTTCCTGAGTTAGACAAAGTTCCATTGAATACAGTTCTATTCTGGTTGAATTTTTCCTCTTTTTTCTCCCATTTTCCATTTTTAAAAACAGCATTTCTTGTTTTTGTTCCAGGAAGAAAGATATAATAACTCAGGAAGGCCTTTATCTGCAACAGATGGACCCAAACTCCCCTTAAATAACATGAAGAAGAAGCCAAAGGAGAGTAATCTCAACAGACTACCCCAAAGCATGCAAACCTGGGCGCCCTCTCCCATTTCCGCCCGACGCTGCTTTCATGACCAGCCTGCTCAGCTGAACATTGGAAATAACATCAGGCTCTCCGGGGGAAGCAAACCTCCATTTGTAGTTAGACACGTGAGCCTAAAATTGTTTTTCAGAGTCTGGACGGGTGAAGGTGGGAATGAGGAGAAAACCCAGCAAGGCTGGGCCATAAGAACACATGGGTGATACTAAATAAAGGGGGAATTCTTTTTTTTTTTTTTAACTGGAACCATTTTATTTTTTAATTTATTAATTTTTAAATTTTTTTTATTTATTCATTTGACAGACAGAGATCACAAGTAGGCAGAGAGGCAGGCGGGGGAGAGGAGGAAGCAGGCTCCCCACCACGCAGAGAGCCTGATGCGGGGCTCGATCCCAGGACCCTGGGATCATGACCTGAGCCAAAGACAGAGGCTTTAACCCACTGAGCCACCCAGGCACTCCCTTTTTAATGTATTTTTTTTTAAAGATTTTATTTATTTGTTAGAGAGAGACAGTGAGTGAGCACAGGCAGACAGAGTGGCAGGCAGAGGCAGAGGGAGAGGCAGGCTCCCTGCCGAGCAAGGAGCCTGATGTGGGACTCGATCCCAGGACACTGGGATCAGGACCCGAGCCGAAGGCAGCCGCTTAACCAACTGAGCCACCCAGGCCTCCCTTAATGTATTTTTTATTATGTTCAGTTAACCAACACATAGTACATCATTCGTTTTTGATGTTCAGCATTTCATTAGTGGCATGTACACCCCGTGCTCATCACCACACGTGCCCTCCTTGATAGCCACCACACAGTCACCCACCTCTGTCTCCCAGAGTCATGGTTTGTCTCCTTCTCTGATTTCTTCCCCTTCAGTTTTCCCTCCCTTCCCCTGTGATCCTCCACACTATTCCTGACGTTCCACATATGAGTGAATAATTGTCTTTCTCTGCTTGATTTACTTCACTCAGCGTAATCCCCTCCAGTTCGTCCAAGTTGGTGCAAAAGATGGGTGTTCACCCTTTCTGATGGCTGAGTCATATGCTGGTGCATACATGAACCACGTCTTGATCCATTCATCTGTTCACTTTTTTAAAAGACTGTATTTATTTATTTATTTGTCAGAGAGAGAGAGTGAGAGCACACGAGCATGAGGAGGGGCAGAGACAGAAGCAGGCCCCCCGCTGAGCAGGAAGGCCAATGTGAGACTTGATCTCAGGACCCCAGGATCATGACCTGGGCCAGAGGCACACTTAACTGACTGAGCTGCCCAGGTGCCCCTCAAGAGGGAATTCAAATCGGGGTGGCTGGGTGGCTCGGTGGGTTAAAACCTCTGCCTTCGGTTCAGGTCATGATCTCAAGGTTCTGGGATCGAGTCCCGCGTCGGACTCTCTGCTCAGCGGGGAGCCTGCCTCCCCCTCTCTCTGTCTGCCTCTCTGCCTACTTGTGATCTCTGTCTGTCAAATAAATAAATAAAATCTTTTAAAAAAATTAAAAAAAACAATAAAAAAGAGGGAATTCAAATTAAATAATAACTATGATTAGCTGAAGTTCGCTGCCTAGAGTCATTGTCAGGAAAGTCATCCAGAGGGATGCCTGAGTGGCTCGGTTGGTTAATCATCTGCCTTTGGCCCTGGCCGTGATCTCAGGGTCCGAGGATCAAGTCCCACATGGGGCTCCCTGCTCAGCGGAGAGTCTGCTTCTCCCTCTGCTTGCTGCTCCCCCTGTTCATGCTCTCTCCCTCTCCCTCTGACAAATAAATAAATCTTTAAAAAAAAAAAAGAAAGTCATACAAAGATGTTTCATGCAGAGGACTTGCTCAGTACATGTCAGTCATCCCTATTTTTAATTTTCAGAAATTATTAATAGAGTGTGATGCCTCCCTGTGACAACCTGCCGTCTTTTTTATCCAGAAGGATCAGCGGACCGGCAGGGGTAGAAGACACACGTAACAAAGGCTGGCATGTGCTCTGTAGCAATAGAAAACGAAAGCTTCCTCAGTTTTAAAGAAAAGTGCTTGAGTTTTTAAAACAAGGTGGTTGTTGGCAGGACAAATGTGCCTGCAGGAAGCAGAGGCGATGGGCCTCCTCACAGCCCTCATTAGCGCCGTCTTCGATGTAGCCCCCAGGAAGCAGACGGCACATGTAATCACACTAGCCTCCTGCCATTGTGTTGCCTGGGAGAGGAATGGGAAGTCGAAAAAAATGAAAAAAATTACGTATTGGCTCATCAGCATAAAAAAAAAGTAAAAATTTTATTCAATTGGGTACATTTCCTTTCGCTTTTTACAAAGCTGTAGTTCTACTGGATATCCAGGCGAGTTTCTCAATATATACATGGTGAATACGACATTTAAAGCGTCTCTTGTATCACGTTCTGGTTAGTGACTTATTCTCTGAGAGCTCTTATAACCCCGCTCGCTAACCGTTGATATCATTGTCAAGTCGATAACTTGGCTTCAGATCCCTGCTGGTGAGATTTGCTCATGGACGTAAGATACAGGGCACAGGCAGCCACAAAGTGAGGGTGTGACAGGGACAACGGCGTGCAGGGCTTGTCTGTGACAGAGGTTACTTGGCTGGAAACCATAGAACAGCTGTTTTCCTCCCGATGACTTGGGCAAAAATGGCAGAAGTCTAGCAACCAGTCTTTAAACATGGCTTTATAAAACTGTTGTTGAATTGAATTTATTGGGTAGTCTGCTTCATTCCTTTGGAAGTCAATTTTTGTGACATACACAGTAGTTGAAGCCCCTTGGGCTAAGTAATCTTAAAATCTTGGTAGATTTCATAGGGAATAAAACTGGCTTGATATTTATTTTATTTAACGAATTCTCGCACAGTCTCTACTGTGTACCATGCCCTTCTGTAAATGCTTTCTATGTGTTCACTCTTTTATGTACCCCGATTTCCTGATCATATATGACATTTAAGTAGAAGCATTAAAATTTAGAGGGTCCTTATGTGAAGACTGGACATTCTAATCAATATATTTCTGAAAGTAGGATGAAGAATAACGTTATAACTTGCCTTCTTGAAATAAAAAATAAGATAGAAATAAACAAGATTAAAAAAATCCAGCAACTCTGTCATAAACATTTTGGAGGAGTCCTATTTCAAGTGTTTGGACCGGATCAGATTGTCTTGTCCAATTCAGGAACATAAGGCCACCTTCATTAAAGTAATGCAGTTGCCACTATTCTTCTTTTCAAGGTTCTAGACACAGGCTGGAAGGGAGTGTGGATGGCTGAAATACCAGCCCGTGATCATCCCTTGTCTTCAGGGAGGACCCCATCTTGGCCCACACTGCTCACTGTTTAGGACCATGAAACTCTGTCCTGTTTTGAAGTATTTTGAAATAAACTCCACTTGCTCTTTGCTGGGCTTGATCCTGAACCTGTGGTTAGAATATAATTGATGTCTGACTTTATGCTAACATTTAGCCCATACCTTCATGTTGAAGCAAGCTTCCCTTGTTGGGATAACACTGAACGTGCCTGGAGACTGTGATTTAATTTGTTCCCGGCCATGGCCCACAGTTGAGGGGGAGAAAGGCACTACAGGTAATGAGGAGAGGGTGACCCAAGCGATGGTGGGTCCAGATCGTATTTCTTCCCTTTCTTTCAGGTGGACAGCGCAAAGCCTTTTGGCGAGAATATTTCAGAGTATCAGTCCCGGAAGTCGAGAAGAAAACTTAAGTTTTCAAACTTGCCTTTTCCGGGGAGAAGAGGTACTCGAGTTTCTCGTTACGCCCGTACATTCCCCAGCGGGAACAAATGCATTCTCCTTCGAAATCTTCTTTCGTTCTGGGCCGCCCCGAGTTTCTCTGGAAACTCGAGGCCTGATTCTCAAGTCGCGTCCAGCTGTGGAATTGGCAGGGCGGGAGCAGAGCCGGAGGAGAAGCTGTCCCTTTCCCAGTTCCCAGAGCTGTTGAAGGAGCGTGCTCCTTGTCTCGCCATCGCCCGTGAGCTCTGTGGCAGGTGCTCCCTGGCTGGGCTGCGCACGTTGGGGGCAGCTTGTCCTGGTGTGAACGCCCTCAAAGGCACCCCTGAGAGCTCACAGATGAGGCTTGGCATTTCTCTGGACGGGAAGGAGTGGGAGCTTGGTGGAGATCAAGAGGCATAAGCTCTGCTCCTTCCAGGTCAGGGAGGAGGGGAACCAACGCTGCCTGAAGCAAGGTTCATTGAGGTTAAGGCAGGGAATCCCACCCGTGGAGGCATCAGAACCCTTTTGCCTTCTTAAATATTGTCTATACAGGGTTTTTTTTTTGTTTTTATTTATATGGATGAGATCTATTAATAGTTTATACGGATGAGATCTATTAATATTTAGCATTTTAAAAAATGGAAGCTGAGAAATTTGTAAAATACCGGAATACACAAGCATACCTTCCATTAGCCATTCTGAGTGGTGATGCCATGACTCATCATGCAGCTTTTGGAAACTTCCATTGTAAAGTTGTGAGAGAATGAGAAAAAGAGAAGTCCTGTCTTAGTGTTATTGGAACAGTCTTGACCTTGCAGATCTCCTGAAAGTTCTTGGTGACCCCTGGGGAGATCCCTGGACACAAGATATGTTGAGAGTCACTGAGTAAGTGCATCTCTTGGTGGCATTGACCTTACGATTGAGCCCCCTTCATCATATCAGCTCTGAAGGTCATGGTGGTGAGGTTCGTCAGTCCTGAACTCGATCAGAATTCTTAGGCTAGAAATACCGGCCCGTTTTCTTGACTCCTGGTGGAACTGGACCTAGGCCATCCCTGACGACAAGTTCCCTATTTTAGGCTTAAAGGCTTGTACTTTAAAGGGGCTGCATGGTCTCTTTTGGTAACTCAAGTCGGTGTTCTTGACTCATGGTGACTGTTAGCCGCCCACCAAGGACAGAGTGCAAGGTTTGAAGCAGAAGGTGCTTTATCACCTCTGACATTTAATTTAAGTCCTTTAGATTGAAAATCACCCACGTCGCCTATACAAGCAGCACTGCCTTCCCTGTTACGGTGAAATCAGGCAACGGCAGACATCCTTTCCCGGGGACGACATGTTGGGCTTAATGCTGGCTCGGTTACGATGGGGCCCTCATGCATCACACCAGTCTCGGCCTCTTTGTCTTTTCTTAATCCTGGCAGGTGGAGAAGGGAGGCTCCAGAGAGCTTACAGAGTGTGCACTGGTCACACCCCCAGTGTTTGGCATACCTACATTTAGAGAAGACGTTCAGACCTCTGGTTTCTCAGCTGGAGTCCCGTAGCTTCCAAGCCAGACCTTTGCTTAGGTCACCTGTCAGCTCATTCATCCAGGCCTAAGGTAGACTAAAGCAGTGCTGCTCAAGCTTGAATGTGCATTTGAATCACCTGGGGGTCTTGTTCTAGTGTAGATTCGGATTCAGCAGGGCTGGGGTGGGGCCTGGGAGCCCTCTTTTCTTGCAGACTTCCAGGTGATGACGTGGCTGGCCCACGGACTGCACTTTGAGAAACGGGAACGAGGGCTAGCCCCCTGTGAAAGGGAGTGCTCCAAACAGTGGCAAGGGGGTTTCTAGGCAACAGGCACGTTTGTGACCGTGGCGGTAAAGGGCCTTAGCATTGGCAGCGCCCCTGCTCAGCTGGGAGCTGGGGAGAAGACTACTTCTGGGACAAGACAGACACGCCCACGGCTGTTAGCGCTGGGCTGGAAAGAAGCCCTTTTCGTATCTCTTCTTATTGCTCGCGGCATGGGGGCATCAGCAATCCTGGAAAAGTCCGTTGTCACTGCCTAAGCCCCAAGCACAGAGGGGGAAGGCACGGTGGTCTTGGCTTAGCCTTGCAGAGACTCCTTCCAAAAGCATTTTTTTTTTTTTTTGAACTTGGAAAAATCCAGTTTGGTCTTGATTCTGCCTGTGTGTGTTTATCACATCACTTCCTGATCATTCTCACCACCCTCTGGCATTAGGTCTGCTTAACTTAGGATCGTTTAGGGTAATGATTGCGCTGTGCACCTCTCCTGCCTTATGCTTTCCCCAGCTCTTGTCTCTTTACTGTCTCTGTGTAACCTTTGTGTCTACCTTGGACAAGTATGCTTGAGAATTCCTGCATAAATAGGGTTCCACGTAAACCAAAGATAGAGGGAATGACAGAAGAGGCAGAGTAGATGCATTTTATTTATCTGAGAGCCACCTGGCTTGCTTTCAGGCTCTGGGTGCCTGGGCCAATATGAGTTTTGTTTTCCAGGCTGTGTAAGGATTACCAAATTTATGGCTTCACTTTAGACTCTCCTTTGTCCTTCCCGCATCCCTGTGCGCTGTCATTAATAACATAACTTCATCGGGCCTCAGGAGGACAGAAACACTCCTCGATAGGATCACAGTGACTCAAGGGACTTGTACAAGTTGACAGTGTAACTTACAAGGGAGCATTTAAATTCTTTAATAATTCATCCCCATGTAATATTTCCGTGCTCTGTGGAACAAATGTCACAGCGGTTTTAGGGGTAATTGGTAGTAATGAGTCACTGAAACACCTCTTCCTCTTTCTTCTAGCTGCTTCTCTTGACAGCCTTGCCGCTAACGTGAAGGTAATTGTAGAAATAGCATTTGTAAAATGACTTACTTCCAGCTTCTAATGTCGGTTATTGTGCCTTCCCCAACGAGTGGTGGAAAGGTTATCGCTAGCAAGTGCTGCTCATGGAAACAGAATTGCTGTAGTCTCAGCAGAGTGGGAGCGATGCTGGGCCCTCCTGTGTGCTTTGCGTTCATTGGTTTCTTCCCCTCAAGTCCGCTCTCTTTATCTTGGAAAGAATCCCCCATGTATGTGGCCCCAGCACCTGCTTCACGAGTAGGTGTTTTTCCTGCTTTTTTTCCTAAGCGAATACTTTCATCATACATAGAGGTGGTAAGTCACTTGCTCTTGAAGTTTGATTGGTTTGGGAAGACGAAGGCTCAAACTTCGATGTTACAACATGAAAATAGATACAGGCAAAGAAATGGAGTATATGGGGCTTTTCATGCCCTGGCATTTAAAGAGTTTATTTAAAAAATTACATCTTTACCAAACCTGATAATCCCACATGCTCATAAATCAAACCTCAGAGCATGAGTTTCTTTTGGCTTGTGGATATATGCCAAATGTACAGAATTTTGGTTATCTTTCCTTGACCTTGAGCTTCTGAGCATTTTGTCTCTCACACTGCCAGTTCCTGCCCCTCTTTTACTGGGGGAGCTCCCCGGGGGGCAGGCCCTCTATCCGCTTGACCCCTTCCTCACCCCACCCACCCCCAGCTTTAAATTCAGCAAACGAAAACAAAATCACAGCTAAAGAATAATGCATGTTGTCCCTTAGGTTATCAAAGAGCCAGATGAACGGATTGTTTTAAGGAAAGAATCATCATCACCTTTAGATTCAAAGAAGTTCGGAAAACCCTCGCCCAGTTACAGTAACCAAGGGGATGCTGATTTCCTCGGGGAAGCTTTGTTTGCCACCTCCCAGCATTCCAGATCCCCCAGCCCTCTTCTGGATCAGCCCCTTCTCTGCAATGAAAGGTCAGCGGCAAGTCCCCTATTTATTTCATTGTGCGAAGAGCGTGCTGTGGTCTGGCAGGAGTGAAGCCTGGTCACTCCATCACTTGCTTCCTTAGGGCTCTTCAGCTGTTGATATGAAAAATCAGTGTTCGTTTTGAAGTCTTCCCAGAAGGAAGCATATTTCAGAATGCTTGTTGAAAACGGGACAAACAGTTAACTTGGCATAGATGCTATTTATCCATTTTTGTCTTTCATAAAAAAACAAAAGGAGTGAAAAAAATCACCCATAGTTCTGCCACTCAAAGGCAAAGATTATTAACATGAGGGTGTATTTTCTCTTTTTTTTTGGACATGTTTTCTTGGCTTATGTATAGGATTATCACAAATAACACTCCCCACCCCCTGCCCAATTGCATATATGTGGAAGGCAGACCAGAAATTGAGAGCGGGGCCTTTATTTTCCAGACTGTACCATCTCGTAAAACAACCAGCCATCCAGCTGGTCCGGGACTACTATGACTTTAGCCCTTGACGTCCTGCATTCTGGGAAACCCCTGACTCCCAGGCAAGCCAGGATGGTCTGGTCACCTTAGCTCCAGGAAAACGGCACTGAAGATAACATTTTTAAGACGGTTGTTAAAAATGGATAGTTGACATATTACATTAGTTTCAGGCGTACAGCGTAATGATTCCGTTTTTGTGTATACTGCGGAATGATCATCCCAGTAAGCCCAGTTTACCTCGGTCACCATACGTAGCTACAGGAAAAAAAAAAAGATTTATTCTCTCAGCAACTTTTAAATATCCCAAACAGTGTTAACTGTAGTCTCCACGCATAGGTCCCTATATTTCTTTTATAACAGGAAGCTGTCCTTTTGACTCCCCTGACCCCCGGAGTCCAGCCACCACCAGTCTGGTCTCTGTAGCTGTGAGCTTGTTTGTGTTCTTCCTTAATTCCACCTACAAATGAGATCACGTGGTTTTTGTCTTTCTTAAGACAGTTGTTCTGGGAAAAAAAAAAAAAAAACCACCAGCAAAAACAAATAGTTGTTCTGAATGAAGGCTATGCCGGCCTGCTCTTCTCTGCACTGTTAGTGGTGACAGTAAGGAGAGAGGGCCTCGTATCCGAGCGACATGATTGCTCACAAAGGGACTTGGTAGTAAATATTCCCAGAATGGAAGTTGCAGTGAAATGAAAGTCCTGCAGTTTTAATAGGAATTGTATTAAGTTTGACTAAGACTAAGAAAGTGGCCGTGCGTTCTTCGTGCTTTACAGAAATTATAGAATACGTTTACATTAAAATGTATCATAGACTCGAGGAAACCAAATCAAATATTTTAGTAAAATCTATTAAAGAATGGTGAATTCCTGATTACTTACCTTTTGGGAGGAAACTAACATGAAATAGATGTTTTAAAAACTAGCCCTGGCACGCAGAGACAGGTGGTTAGAGACATTTACGTCCCTCTCTCTCTACTTGGCCTTCGTCTCCTCTTGGCTTAGTCTCTGGATATAAGGATTTTAAACAGAGACAGGAAAGGACCTTCAGCTGGTGGTCAGGGGATGTGAGTTCTGGTGCTCATCTGTGTCTAACTGCTGTGTGATCTCACAGAAATGCTCAGCCCTGTAGACCTTCTAGACTTTAGTTTCCCCATCTGTAAAATGGGTGTGATGATTGAAGAGCCATTCTCTTATAGGTACAAAATGGTTCTCTGCTGTCAGAAGCAGAGACAGCTCATAGCTTTTGTCCATGTGCCTGTGTTTATATATTCCCCAAGCTCCTCGTAATCAGCCTAGTGAGCATTTCTGAGGGACTGAGTCAGGGCTGCCTCTGCTGAGCTCCTATCAGGTGTACTGTGCATGGTCAGGATGCGTCCCTGCTTGCCAGTGGCTCCCACACTAGACCGGGAGGCCAGCATTCACTCATGTCACTGAACGAGATGCATTTAACAGAAGGACCGTCCACAAGTGGGTGAGAGACAGAGCAGGAGGTGGGTAACTTCCTTAAGAGAGAGATAAGGAAGGCCTCATTTCTTGTTAAATAAATTTCTGAGATGGCTTATGCATTCATTCCACCCGCCTCTCCTGAGTGTCTTTATGCAAGCGGCCAGTGATTCTCAGCCGTGGCTCACTAGGAACTCGCCTCCTATCTACGGAGTCAGAATCCTTGGGATTGGAACTGGGTGTGTGGTGGCCTGTAGCATCTCTATGGGTAGAAGAGTGCCTTGGAGGAGAACGGGATTGGTAGCTGGTCTGCTAGCCTGGAATGGAAACCCTAACATTTAAGACATTTCTCCTGATCTCTGGGAACTTGCAGCTTAGCAGAGGATTTAAAAACATGTGCACAGAGGGCTTTCTATCAGGCGGAGCTTTGAGAATAGTATGGACCAAATGTTATCAGGGTAGAAAGGAGGAGGAAGGCAGGCACTGATGGAAAGCTTCATGGAGAAGGGGGTATTTCCATGTGGGTCTTGAGGGGAGGGGAATGGATTATGATGGAGTTAGAGGAGGGGAGGGATGGGTGGTGAGAAGGCAGGGGGCCCTGGTGGTGTCTAGAAGTTAGACCAGCTTGGGGAAATAGTGGGTGCCAAGGCTGAGAGTCTGAGGGACTATGGAGCCAAGCTAAGGAGTTTGGGTTTCGTTGGAAGGCAGCAGGGGTTTTTTGCAAGTTCCTTCTCAGGAGTTAGCACATTTGACTGTAGGATGATGACTCTGGCTGCAGACCAGATTTTTATCCTCTACCTCTGACGAATCAGCAAATTCTGTTTGCCCAGAGTCTCTCTAAATGGAGAGCTTTGGAAATAATTTGACTATGAATTTGTAAATAAGGCCATGAAACTGTGACAAAGGATGGCATAGTCATGGGAGGCCATCTGGTTTGCCCAGGACTGCCCAGTGTTTATTGTACATTAACTAAAGAGAATGATTATATCCAGATTGCTGAAATTCTTTAAGAATCTTTGGAAAATGGTATTTGTGCTCTTCATCACCAAATGGCCCATTTTGCCTCAGAGTTTAGGTATTAGTACCCACTCCCCTCCCAAAGATGAATGAATGAAGGGATGAATTCAGTGACTCAAGGAATATTAAATACCTACGTGGTATTCAGTACCTACGGGGCCCTGGGATGAGCTAGGATTCCCAGTGCCAGTTTCAGTCTAGGGGTGGACACAGACATGAGCTAAATACTGACCAGGTACCAGTGGTCAAGCACTGTGAGTGAGGGGGAATGGACTCCAAGTGCAGGTAGGTAGTAGGGTAGCCGACTTCCTCTGCGGGAGGGGAAGGGCTTTGCCGAGCAATGATCAGACTGAGCTCTGAAGGTGGGTAGGGTGCACACGAGTGGGGATCGATCGGGGTTGGGATGGCAGCCTTCCAGGCCGGGGGAGCAATGTTGGCCAGCTGTGGAAGGGAGCCTCCCATCGGAGGAACTGGAAGGCTCTGGTACCATCTGTGGTTACGTTTGGGTCTGAGTAGCCTAAACATACAGTCCTCACTGCGGAAAATAGTTGGGGTTACATTTTGTGTTAAACATTTATGGATGAAATTTCCAAGGATTGAAATACCTGAAATGCCCAGTAAAGTACAAAGAAGAGTTACTCACAGCCACAGACTCAAACACAAGCCATTCTTCACACTGCTCTTATCGTCAGTGTGTATTTTATGCAGACGGTTAAAGAAGACGTGGAAAGCACACTGTGTATACTGTGTTGCTTGTTCCTGCAAAGTAAGTTATAGTAAGTTCTTGCTTCTTGCTAGTAAGTTATAAATAGCCACCCACTGTGTTCTGTACTCCAAGTATCCTTTTTAGTAGCTGCATAATACTCCACCCTGCTTTCATGTGTTGGCCAGGCTCCACCCTTGCTCTCAGTCCTCCTGGAGGAAGATCCACGAAAGGGTATGCAGTCTCCTGACATCCCACAGAGCTCAGCAAAACCTGCACAAGGTAGGACTTCGGAGACAGTGGAATCTCTGCTGACAAAATCACGTGGGAACGGGGGTGTCAGTCTAGGGCTAGGGGTGGTGGCAGGGGGGAGAGACAGACATTAGTCCAGTAACCACAGGGTTAATTGTAAAATTGTGATGCTTACCAAGGAAGGGGCCTGGTGTCCTGAGAGTGTCTGAAATGGGGTACTTGACTCAGTGGGGAATCAGGGCAGGCTTCCTGGAAGAAGAGACCAGGGAGCTTCCATCTGAGCAATGAGTTGCAGAGAGTTTGCAGGGTGGCACCCGCTGGGTCGAGGTCCTGCAGGGAAGGGGAGCATGGGCCCTTCAAGGAGAGAAGAAGCTTCCTGGCCGGAAGCCCAGACCTGTGCACCGTGCACAGGAATCCCAGTCCAGAGAAGTTGTGGTCTGTGTGAGGCTACAACGTGGAAGAAAACATTGAAAGTTGATAAGGCGTTTTGGCTGCTTGACGTGTGGGGTCTGGGGAGTGTTTCTGACCCATAGATAGATACACCCAGTACTTTTTCTACTGCGGGCTAGCGGCAGTTAGCCAAGTGCCCCATCATCATGTCACAAGAACTCAAATGAAAGGTTAGCAGTGCCCCCAGTGGTTGGATTTCAGGATACCGTGTCATAGTCAAAGGAGCCGTCTTGGTCTTGACTTACTTAAACACAGGCCTAGCCCAGATTTATAGAATGACACTTATAAACGAATATTGATTTTCGCGGGGAGGGATATAAATTATTTTGCTTCCTCTTGGCAAAGTTGTTGGCTTTTTTTGCTAATTTCTAGTTTTTTCAAGTAGAAGAAACCTTTGAAAATGTAAAAAGAAGGGAAGGAAGGGAAGGAGGGAGAAGAACAAGAAAGAAGAATTTGCATGCCTGTGCACACACAGATAGTAAATCCTCCCCCCTGCCATGTAGGGCAGGCATGAGGTCCATAGGCCTCCTAAATGCAAAAGCACACATCTGGGGGCGCCTGGGTGGCTCAGTGGGTTAAAGCCTCTGCCTTCGGCTCAGGTCATGATCCCAGGGTCCTGGGATCGAGCCCCACATCGGGCTCTCTGCTCGGCGGGGTCCTGCTTCCCTTCCTCTCTCTCTCTGCCTGCCTCTCTGCCTACTTGTGATCTCTGTCTGTCAAATAAGTAAATAAAATCTTTTTTTAAAAAAAGCACACATCTGAGTAGCATTGATTTATATGACACTATGTGTAACGCAGTTGCTGGCTTGGCTTTTGTTATAGGAATATTCTGTCTCTGGAGCAAAGTATATCATCGAAAGACCAAGCTACCTGGTAAAGGGATACCCAGTGCATGAACAGAGATATTTTTAAGCTGCTGTCTTATGTAAGTAAGCAGCCTAAGTGCTGCTTCTTATTTTGATTTGCTTAAATAATTTCCTGCTGTCAGGATGAAGTAACTAGAAAATGTGGTAGAGAGGAGACAGGGCAGAGATCCCAAGAACCACACGGGAGGACTACAGCATGTGTGTCTTTGGTCTGCCAGGCCTGTCTCTTACTCTCCTCTCCCTCCCTCCCATCTTCTTTCATGGCACCGCTTCTAGCTCCTTGAGCAGTCTCTTTCCTGCCACAGGGCCTTTGCACCTGTTATGCTCTCTGTCTGGTATAGTACTTCCTGACCCTGCTTGGGTCACTTCTCTTTATCCTCTGGTGTCATGACTTTCCAGGACACTTCCTTCCCCTCCAGGGCATACCTTTTTAGCATGCCACCCTTTCCTTTCCTAAAGCTGACAGCATTTGTTGTTATATTTATATATGGGTTTTATAAAGGGCTGATTGCCCCTTCTACTAATGAAACCTCACCAAGGTTTTTAAATAGTAGCCAGCTTTGGCACTCAACAGTGGAATCCCACTGAACGTAGACAAAGTCAACTCCATATGCTGGGAGTGGGCCCTGAGCAAGAACCTCACTTCCCCTCCCGCCAATCTGCTACCATCCTGGTAGCACATGACCTTGGCGCTGGGTGAACATTCTTTCGTGAGGGAGTGTGGAATGGGGTGACGAGACAGCTGTAGAATTCAGGTCTGTGGTCAGTAGCTGGCCATGCTGTGGGGTAACATTATTCCTGAGGTGTTCTCTTCTCATCCCTTTCTACCTGGGCCAGGAATTATGATAGCTTTTCCTTATTAAGCACTTCCCAAGCTCTAGGAACTGGTGCCAACACTTTACATGCATCAGATGAGTTAATACCTAATTCTTACCACACCCTTATGAAAGGTTCTACCGTTAGTTCCATTTCACAGATAAGGAAACTGAGGCATGGGGAGGTTTAGGTGCCTTGCTCAGGGTTACATGGCCAGTGAATGGCATATCTGGGAATATGAACCTGGATGGTCTGGCTTCAGACACCATGCTTTTATTTTTTGTTTATGTTAAACAATTTTTTTAAAGATTTTTATTTTTTTAAAATTTATCCATTTGAGAGAGAGAGAGAGAGAGAGTGAGAGCATGAGCAGGGGGGAGGGGCAGAGAGAGAGAGAGAGAGAGGGAGAGGGAGAAGCAGGCTCCCTGCTGAGCAGGGAGCCCATTGTGGTGCTCGATCCCAGGACCCCAGGACCCCAGGATCACGACCTGAGCTGAAGGCAGCCGCTTCACCAAATGAGCCATCCAGGCGCTCCCGGCAACCATGCTATTAAAGCATTCCATTCCATTGCTTCCCCAAACCTAGAGAGTGTGATAGGGGAGCCCTGGGATGAAAGAGGGGAGCCCTTTGGAATTGAGCAGGGTCTGTGGACAGCACCCCTGATCATCTCCTGTGAGGAGCCTGTGCTATTACGAATGCAGCAACAACAGCCTAGAGACATCAAAATTATTAGGAACCTTTTTAAGCCATGAAGGAGTGTGGGATGGTATGGTAGGTGTTCATGGTAGTCAGGCTCCTGCAAGTCTGGCTCAAGGGCCATTTGTACTTTAGGCACAAGCCACCTTGCCCCTAGGCTGGCAGGACTCTCCGTCATCAGCACCAAGGAATGTGGAGGAGGGCTC